>JACRUU010000011.1:4228932-4268932 GCA_030449085.1 Kryptopterus vitreolus | reverse complement strand
CTACATCTATCCTACATTAATACAGCGCATAAAGAGAAAATTCACCCCGCAGTCGTCATGTGTCAACCCGACATAACCAACTTCCATGTATAGCAGATTTTTTTTTACGCCCCCCCCCCACGTTTCTGTTTTATATCCGATCACAAAAAGTCTAAAATCCGTGTTGAAATGTAGATTTTGTGAGATTTTGTGTTCCTATAGGCGTTTTTGTATTAATTTGTATTTAGATACTAATGTTTTCCCTCGTTATTTCCTTGTTACATGACAGTTGGGGGGGAAGCGGGGCACGGTGGCTTAGCGGTTAGCACGTTCGCCTCACACCGACAGGGTCGGGGTTCGATTCCCGTCTCGGACATGTGTGTGTGGAGTTTGCATGTTCTCCCCGTGTCTCAGGGGGTTTTTCTCCGGGTTCTCCGGTTTCCTCCCCCGGTCCAAAAACATGCACGGTAGGTTGATTGGCACCTTGGAAAATTGTCCCTAGTGTGTGAATGTGTGTGTAAGTGTGTGTGATGGGTTGGCATTCCATCCAGGGTGTATCCCGCCTTAATGCCCATAGACGCCTGAGACGCCCCCCCGCGCCCACTCCCGTCTCATGGAGGCGTGAGACATTGGACAGAGAAATACCTTTTGAATGACATTTGTTGTCATTTATGCGCTATTTTTAGGGGATAGGAATGCGTTACATTTTTGCTCCGAGATGGGATGTGGGATTAAGGGATTGGTCTCTGAACCAGAAGGTCTTAAGTTCAAATCCCATTAGCTTAATCATTTCTAAGACTGTCTATTCATACCCGTGTAAAGTCCGATCAGGCCTTGAATTTCCTTTAAATCTGTATAAAGTTCAGTGGTTCAGTGGTTAAGGCATTGGGCTCTGGACCAGAAGGTCGCAGGTTCAAATCCCACCATAAACACCAAGTTACCACTAATGACCCCTTGAGCAAGGCCGTGACATCATTTCAATAAGCTTATTCAATGTCAGTGTTTATTCCCATCCCATTTTTCCCCAATCATCACCAATCAATCACCAATTGCAGCCATTTTTCATCTTGTATTGATAGTGGGAGCGCTGGACAACTCTTTCCCAGGGGTTAAGGTCTGGACTGTGTGGTGGCCGATTCATTTGCTTAGTGTTCAAGGTGTTGGCCTCTGGACCAGAAGATCGCAGGTTCAAACCCCACATCCACCAATCTACCACTAGTGGGCCCTTGAGAAAAGCCCTTAACCCTCAATTGCTCACTTGTAATCGCTCTGGATAAGGGCGTCTGTTAAATGGGATAGGGAGTCGGTAGACCAGTGGTTAAGGTGTTGGACTCTAGACCAGAAGATCACAGGTTCAAACCCCACATCCACCAAGCTACAACTAGTGGACCCTTGAGCAAGGTGGGCTACCACTAGTGCAAGGTTGAGCTACCACTAGTGGGCCCTTGAGCCCTTAACCCTCAATTGCTCAGTTGTAAGTCGCTCTGGATAAGGGCGTCTGCTAAATGCCATAGGGAGGTGGTTAGACCAGTGGTTAAGGTGTTGGACTGTGGACCAGAAGATCACAGGTTCAAACCCCACCACCACCAAGCTGTCACTAGTGGGCCCTTGAGCAAGGCCCTTAACCCTCAATTGCTCACTTGTAATCGCTCTGGATAAGGGCGTCTGCCAAATGCCATAGGGAGGTGGTAGTCCAGTTAAGGTGTTGGACTCTAGACCAGTGGTTGGACTCAGATCACAGGTTCAAACCCCACCACCACCACCAAGCTGTCACTAGTGGGCTCTTGAGCAAGGCCCTTAACCCTCAACCCTACGGTTGTATTTTATGATTCGATCATTCAAGATATTTTTTTTATCCGGGCCACATTTCTTCCTCACAGATGATGGCTCCCCGCAATCCTCCCCCTTTTTAATAATGTGTCGGACACCTTTTAACCCCGTTTTTTAAAGTCATATCAGCAATCTCCTTAGATGTTTTCTTTGCTTGATGCATGCCAATAATTCAACTCTCCTGGAACTGATTAACATTCTTTCCCACGACCGCATGACGTGTCATCCGACGTGGTTGTTTAAGAAATGAGAAGCGACTCACTTCATCATTTAGGGTTAAATAACTTATTACCAGCCGATGCATAATTAAGCATGCAGTAATTATCCCATGGGAGGCTCTTGACTGTTTACTTACATAAAACCCACATGGTGATGTATGTTTTTGTTCGGGACGGGCAGTGTAATTATGCATTATATAACACGCATATTAGGGCTGTCAGTTATTTATTTCATTGCGATTAATCGGGTGACTGTCACGAGTCAACTGATGATTAACTGTAACTTAATCGCCCATTTTTACTGAATTAATACTTTTCAAGTTTTTAATAATCTAATCAGCATGACCAAATGTGGATGCTTTATGCAAATGTATGTTTATTATTAGTGAAAAACTCGACATAGAGTAATAAACTTGCAAACGTTTTTTTTTAAGTAATTATAATGTAAATGATCAAGGCACCAAACTGAACGATGTTTCCACACGGACGCGTTTAATTGCTGCATGTGTTCATTTCTGTGCTCGACTCGAGACTGGGCGTGTCAGTAAAACAAATGTTTAACGATTAAAAATGGGGAGGTGCTAGCAAGTGGTTAAGGTGTTGGACTCTGGACCGGAAGATCACGGGTTCAAACCCCACCACCATCAAGCGTCCATTAGTGGGCCCTTGAGCAAGGCCCTTAAACCTCAATTGCTCTGTTGTAAGTTGCTCTGGATAAGGGCGTCTTCCAAATGCTGTAAATGTAATGTAAATGTTTTGTTAGTGGAATTTACTATTTTATATAGTAAAAAAAAAAAAAAAACCGAAGTTACGAATGAATGTGTTGCATTGAAGGTTTTCATTTCGCCAAACTGAACGATGTTTCCACACGGACGCTTTTAATTGCTGCATGTGTTCATTTCTGTGCGCGATTCGAGACAAATGTTTAACGATTAAAAATGTTTCGTTAGTCGAATTTGCTATTAAGAATAGCTAAAAAGGAAAGCATTTGTCCTCTTTTTTATTTTTTATTTATTTATTTATTTATGTGCATTAACGCTCGGCGCATCTTTCAGGTCGTTATTTCTTTACCGTTGCACTGCAACAGAAGCTCTGCCATTATTGGCATTGCAATTTAAATGAGAAATTTACTTCAACACACCCATTCCGATATATTGTCCCATACCATAGCACTCGGCCGTTGATCGTATCCTATTTCCCCATTAACCGCATGCCTCACTTATTAAATCTGCCATTAAAAAACTGCTGCAACGTGCCCCACCAAACCCCACCAAAAACCAAGTTGCCACTAGTGGGCCCTTGAGCAAGGCCCTTAACCCTCAATTGCTCAGTTGTAAGTCGCCAAATGCTGCAAATGTAAATGTAATGCACAGTGGCTTAAACTGGGAACGCTTCGTTTGATTGGACAAAAATGATGCTTGATTAATGATGTCCCATTATGGACATTTCCCAACTCGCATCGCCTAATATGGTCCCTTTTTGCTTATTATGTGAACATTTCAGTAAGATTAGTAACCGCAAACCAGCGTCTAGGAACGAGGAAGACATAAAAAAAAAACGTATGATGATGGCAACAGCCGAATCCCAAAACGGAATTGCGGTGCAGTGAAGATTTGAAAATGAAAGCCATTTGCATTGTGCTTAATGTCATTTGAGCGACAGCTCGAAGATATGATCGTGTCTCCCCGAGCCGACGAGACCGCGATGTACAAGCGACGGAAAAAATGACGCCCATTTCTCATGGAAATGTGAACGGGTCTTTTAAGAATTAAAGGCCTGCATTAATTTATTTAACAAAGGCGTTATTGGTCGGTATCGGGTATCCGCACCGGTGAAATTACACGTCTCGGTTGGGGTCATCGGTTAGTACCGATGATTTTTCAAGTATAGACAAAGTGACACGGTCAAAGCCGGGTTAAGATCTTCTATTTACAAGCACAACAACGATTTATACCTTGGCTTCGATCATTGCAGATCCTGTTTAAGAGTTGGGCTTCTCTATTTATCTCCGTCCATCGAAATTCGAAAAAACACCGGGCTGAGGGATGATTCGCCATGCATCGTGCACCACGAATTCATCCCATCTTCCCGTCTTTCTCTAGTAGAAACAGTCAAATCCGCCTTACAGGTCTTCTCTTTCAGGAAAATGGATGTTTGAAGAACACTCGGATATGTGGCGGATTTGAAGAGTAGATCCTGGGTTACGTTGCTCATTGTCTCCTTGCCTTCCTTATTCCCGATCAGCACCATGAGATCTCTTGCTCATGGGTTCCACCCATCCTGATTACCGTAAATTCTGGACTATAAGCCGCTACTTTTTTTATAGGTTTTGAACCATGCGGCTAATAATAAGGTGCGGCTATTCTGCAGATTTTTTCCCGACCGCTAGGGGCTCTAACCGGAATTAGAATCAAAACTAACACAAAATAAATGCAAAGAAGAAGAATGCGCTAGTTCCTCTTTAGCAGATATAAGTGGGTAGAAGCGGATAGAAGGAGGACAAACTCTATCTTTACAAGGTTAAGGTGACGTGATTTCACACACAGGAGAAATGAAGATAAATACTGTAAATAGCGCTTATTTTCTCTTGCTTCTGTCCCGTTTTAATCAGCAAAGTTGCTGCTCGGTGCTCTCTCTCTCCTCCCTGCTCTTTTCCCCACACACACGCACGCACACACACACACACACACACACACACACACACACACACACACACACACATACAACACAGCCTCAGCGGTTCTTGATTTTCCCTCTCCCGATATAAGACCGGTTCACCCTACAATCCCCGTCAAAAAAAAAAAAAAAGGGGCTCGTAGCACATACCTAGTGTCGCGGACACGGACGCTCGATATATGTTTATGCCTAACCTTTGTCTGTTCCCGATTCACGGACTTCCAAGTCTGCCACCGCTCCTGCTCTCCGGTACTCCCGGTACCACGGCGCGCAGAGCGCAAGGCTCCCTAGCCTGTCTGGCCGCTCCGTATGAGCGGCGTCTCCTGAGTTCTTTATTCTAATAAATCCTGTTTTGTATGAATTCCGGATCTCCGCGTCTCTGTGCAGCGTCCACCGTTACACCGTGTTAAAATACAGGTTAGGAAAGGATCTATTTAGGTACATACATGTACATTTACCATTCAAAAGCGGATGCGGCTTGTATGCAGGTGCAACTTATTTATTATTTTTTGGGTTTTTTTTTTTAAATAGAGCGGATGCGGCTTATATGCAGGTGCGCTTTATAGTCCAGAATTTACGGTATATATTTTTTTATCCTCGCCGAGAAGAAGATGGTCATTATCACAGGCTGATTGCCTTAAGGAGATGTCAGTGTCACACTGCTGAGGTCCTGTGTGACACAGCAGAAGCCTGGCCATCCTTTCCTTCACCTTCATTACTGTAGGTAATTTGGAGATCTTTTCATTATGGATGGATTGGGGGGGGGGTATTACAGTAATTGATTCTTTGATAGAGGTCGGAGTTAAATGGCATAAAAATTTCATTTTGGAAATGTCATATGTACAATGGTTCTCCCTGTGCCTCATGGGGTTTTTTCTCCGGGTTCTCCGGTTTCCTCCCGGTCCAAAAACATGCACTGTAGGTTGATTGGCACCTTGGAAAATTGTCCCTAGTGTATGAATGTGAGTGTGTGTGTGTGTGTCTTGCGATGGATTGGCATTCCATCCAGGGTGTATCCTGCCTTAATGCCCATAGACGCCTGAGATAGGCACAGGCTCCCCGTGACCCGAGGGAAGATCGGATAAAGCGGTAGAAGATGAATGAATGAATATGTACAATGTGTGGGTGGACACGTGTGCATCACAACAATTATTATAAATACACTATCATAACCGAATACACACTGAATAACTGGACACACTGTATACACACTGTCCACTGAGACATTATTCATACACACAACCTGAAAGGCACAATTGTAAAACACACAATTGTAAATAACATACCTGTATATTCTGTATATATTCCTACATCTATACATGTTATTCTTTATTTCCACTCTGGTTATATTTTTATATCGCATCTATGTGTGTAAACGTACTTGGTAATAAAGCTAATTCTGATTTCGATAAAGTCAGGGCGCCAATACCAACAGGTTTGATGTTTACTATGAACTCTATAATATGATGTAATGTAGAATGTGCATTTGCAACTCGGATCAGTGCCTTTTTGGATTATAGGAATTGTGTAAAAAGTGATACTGTGGTTGATCGAGATTTGTTCTACAGGATATGAACGAAAGAACTGGGACACCTGACTTTTCTATTATATGTGTTTATTTTTCCCCTTCGAATTGCTACCAAGGGGCACGGTGGCTTAGTGGTTAGCACGTTCGCCTCACACCGCCAGGGTCTGGGTTCGATTCCCATCTCGGCCATGTGTGTGTGGAGTTTGCATGTTCTCCCCGTGCCTCAGGGGGTTTTTCTCCGGGTTCTCTGGTTTCCTTTCCCGGTCCAAAAACATGCACGGTAGGTTGATTGGCACCTTGGAAAATTGTCTCTAGTGTATGAATGTGTGTGTGAGTGTGTGTGTGTGTGTGTGTCCTGTGATGGGTTGGCATTCCATCCAGGGTGTATCCTGCCTTAATGCCCATAGACGCCTGAGATAGTCAGAGACTCCCCGTGACCCGAGGGAAGCTCGGATAAAGCGCTAGAAGATGAATGAATGAATGAATTGTTATCAGGCAGATCGACCAGATTGTATATGTCTTTGGATATGGTAGCCAGTGTTGGGAAGGTTACTTAATAGATTACATTATAGATTTAAACCTAAAGTAACTAACTACTTTTTGATCATTTGTCCACTAGGTGGCGCTTTAAGTTAACGTTCGAAGAAAAAAAAGTTTCAAACCCTCGAACGAAAAATCGGTTCTGTTCTTTTTAAATGAAACTCCATGATATTATCATCATTCACATCGAAATCACGTTTCGTCTAAGTCACTGATTTTACCTGAAATTGTTCAGATGTAACCCTAATTTGTAATCTTTGTAAACAAGTGATTAAATTCCACATTTTCTCTCAGTAACTGTAACGAATTACTGTTACATTTATCTTGTAATTATTTACATGTCGCCGTTACATGTAACTAGTTACTCCGGAACACTGATGGTAGCATTTAAATGTTCCCTTTCACTTCCCCAAATCTGTTCCAGTATGACCCTGTGCACAAAACCAGCTCCAGGTCGACATGCTTTTACATGGTTTGGAGTGGGAAAATATTCCGGGCCCATGTTATAGAGCTATGACCTCAACCCTATTGAACCCCTTTGGGATGGAGTGTAATTGCTGACCCTCCAGACCTTTCTTTTTGACCCTCGTTGGGTCGGCAACCTCAGAAATGTATGGTAAAAAGTTACTGCTTGTAACCTTGGGGTTACCATGGACTTGTCGTTCTCTTTTCATGTTGCTGACATGACTCGCTCTTGTCGATACCTTCTCTACAACATCAGAAGGATTCGGCCGTTTCCATCCACGCAGGCGGCTCGGGTGCTTGTTCAGTCTCTGGTCATTTCAAGACTCGACTACTACACCTGTCTGGTGGCAGGTCTCCCTCAAATTCCTCCACTGCAAATGATCCAAAAGGCAGCTTGTGTACAACCTGCCCAGGTTCTTCCCACACCACCCTTCTGTTGCATTCGCACCACTGGCTTCTGCTAACTGTTCTCACGCATCAAAACACTGATGCTCGCCTATACATCCCCAAAACTGGATCTGCACCTTCTTACCTCAGTGACATCACCAGACCCCCAATGCCAATGCATCTCGCTGCCTGAGACCTTATAGCACTGCTCGCCTGGTTCCACCTTCTCTCAGGGTAAGAGGTAAGTTTGGTTCAAGAGTCGTCTCTGTGGTGGAATGAACTTCCCCATGGTGTCTGAACCGAAGAGTCACTGGCAATCTTCAAGCGACGAATGAAGACCCCGATCTTTTCCAGAACCGCTTTTTAAAAGCATCCCAAAAAAAAAAAAAACCCCGTCAACTGAGCTGAAGGTTGCCTGTATCTCAAGTATGTAATCGATCCTACCAGAGTTAATTTATTCTTAGATGGAGACTTTTGTTCGGCGCTCTGGATACGGGCGTCTTCTAAACCCTGTTAATGTAAATGTAAAAACGGGTGCTAAACGTGCTACAGAATGTTCCAGAAAGCTGTACGGCCCCCTATACAACCACTTAATTAGGAACATCTGCTTAACACACACACTCCAGTCAGGGGCGTTTTCCGGAAAAAGAAATTCCGTTGGCCTTTATCTAAAACCATCACACCGTTATAATGTATGTTATCGATATCAGAAGCTCAGGCCCGTGAGCAGATCTGACCTGAACATTATAACGGAATCCCCCCCCCCTCCCCCCAAAAAAAGATGTAACAGCCTTAATTTCATGCAGTCATGTTCTTTATAGTCACTTGTCATTTTGGAAATTAGTCACAGTTGAGTATCATATTCCTGAGAGATTATAGATTAATCACGGTCTGAACAGCTGTTGATTAACTTTCCCTCTTTGCTCTTTATTATGCTAATGCCAAGTTCTTCAAAAAAAAAAAAAAAAACACGTCTTCAAGTGTAGACATCTTACTTCTGCTGCGTCACGGCTCTAAGCTTGAGCTAGAGACCGGCATGGAACGGATTTCTGCTCCCGCAAGGTTCCGTCCCCTCCCCCCTTCTCCTGCAAGGTTCCGTCCCCTCCCGCCTTCTCCTGCAAGGTTCCGTCCCCTCCCGCCTTCTCCTGCAAGGTTCCGTCCCCTCCCGCCTTCTCCTGCAAGGTTCTGTCCTGCTCCCGCCTTCTCCTCCAAGGTTCTGTCCCCTTCCCCCATCTCCTGCAAGCTTCCATCCTCTGTCACCTTTTCCTGCTCCCGCCGTCTCCTACAAGGTTCCGTCCCCTTCCCCCTTCTCCTGCAAGGTTCCGTCCCCTTCCCCCTTCTCCTGCAAGGTTCCGTCCCCTGTCGCCTTCTCCTGCAAGGTTCCGTCCCCTGTCACCTTCTCCTGAAAGGTTCTGTCCCCTGTCGCCTTCTCCTGCAAGGTTCCGTCCCCTCCCGTCTTCTCCTGCAAGGTTCTGTCCTGCTCCCGCCTTCTTCTGCAAGGTTCCGTCCTGCTCCCGCCTTTTTCTGCAAGGTTCCGTCCTGCTCCCGCCTTCTCCTGCAAGGTTCCGTCCCCTTCCCCCTTCTCCTGCAAGGTTCCGTCCCCTGTCGCCTTGTCCTGCTCCCGCCGTCTTATACAGGTTCTGTCCCCTCCTGTCTTCTCCTCCAAGGTTCTGTCCCCTGTTGCCTTCTCCTGCAAGGTTCTGTCCTGCTCCTGCCTTTTCCTGCAAGGTTATGTCCCGATCCTGCCTTCTCCTGAAAGGTTCCGTCCCCTGTCGCCTTCTCCTGCAAGGTTCCGACCCCTCCCGCCTTCTCCTGCAAGGTTCCGACCCCTCCCGCCTTCTCCTGCAAGGTTCGGTCCCCTCCTGACTTCTCCTGCAAGGTTCGGTCCCCTCCTGCCTTCTCCTGCAAGGTTCTGTCCCGCTCCCTCCTTCTCCTGGGTCACCCATTATACGGCACCCTTGGAGCTCAAACCAACCCAGCGCCTTAAACCACTGAGCTACACCTCCTCCCCCTTAATTTTCGCATATCCCCGCAAGTCATGCAGCTGAATTTTACAGTGGTCGAATGGAGGTTTTTAGGTAGAACCTGCCGGAATGACGAGAGACTGAACAAGCACCTCTTCCTTCACCACAGTCGCCACAGGGCTCGCTCATCATGGATAAACACACACAAATCCTCGATATTCACATATATTGTTGTATAATTTTGTTTGTGAAAAGCACTTTAGAAGTAAATGGAACTTGAAACTAGTTTCTTGTGGAAATTTCATTATGCAGCAGCAGATCCTTTATTTATGGAGCGATAAATCTTTCCACGAAGGTGTCCTACATTACACATAATAATACTTCATTTTGCACGAGTGTTCAGGCTGTGGAACAGTAATAGGTCTGTACTATGTATATGTCAGAAAGTGTGCTATTAGGGAACACCATCGATTTATCATTTCCCAGAGTAGAGAACGAGAGAGAGACATCTTTATTCCTCCCCTCTTAGGATGGAGTCACTTTCAAACACACATGCTTTCCGAGTCCTTTTATGAGCAAGAGATAAGGGAGTCCAAGGGCTTTTTAACAGTGCTGTAAAAGTTTTTCAGATGTGAAAACACGCTGCCTTCGCCTTCTTTATAGCAGGGATTTTTGACAGCCTCCGTGGAAAATTCAGCGAGGCCGAATCCCCCCCCCCTTAAAAGTTAGATTTCACCAAAGTCCCTTTATTATCGTTTGGAAAAAATAACGCACAACAACGCACGCTATATGGACACACGTTTGTGTGTATATTTCCACATTTAGTGCACGTTTGCTGTTATAATATATCCTCCACTTTCCTGGTAGTCAGTTTTGGAGATTTGCACTCGTTTCTGCACACAAAGTAATATAAATAAGGGCGGTGGTGGTCCTGTGGTTACGGCCATGGGTTTCTGATCGTGAGGTTGATAATTCAAGCCCTGACACCACAACGCTGACACTACTGAGCCCTTGAGCAAGGCCCATTAACCTCTGTTTGCTCCTGGGGCGCCGTACCATGTCTGACCCTACACTCTGACTCCAGCTTCCTGGGATATGAGAAATTTAAGTGGGGGGGGGTGTGGCTCAGGGGTTTAAGGAGCTGAGATACTGATCGGGAGGTCGGGGGATCGAGCCCCCCGGTATCGCCAAACTGCCGCACTTGGATCCTTGAGCAATGCCCTTAACCCTCTGTGCTCCAGGGGGCGCCGTATTTTGGCTGACCTTGCACTCTGACCCAAACTACCAAACAAACTGGGTAATGCGAAGAAGGAATTTCACTGTCCTGTAATGTATATGTGACAAATAAACATTATTCTGTTCTATTTATTCTATAAAATAAACCGTTTCTTATGTTTAAAAAGGTAGTAGGGGGAAAATATAAATAATCATACCCTTTAGTTCATTTCAATTTATATATATATATATATATATATATATATATATATATATATATATATATATATATATATATATATATACAAAATGTGTTTGTTTTGTTTTTCTTTTTGTTTTCTAAACTTTATTCCCTGCATATAAAAGTGAAATAAATCATTTAAATCAATATTTAAACTCTTTTCTATTTTCTTTTGTGTACATGCCGTATATATAGTACTGTTCAAAAGTTTTAGGCAGGTGTGAAAAAATGCTGTAAACAACGAATGCTTCCAAAAATGTTAGTGTTAATTGATTTACTTTCATCAATGAATGAAATGCAGTGAATGCAGTGAAAATGGGAATGAAATCAATATTTGTTGTGAACACACTTTACCTTCAAAACAGCAGTAACACTTCTATGTACACTTACACACAGTGTTTATGAAGGAACTCGGCTGGTTGTTTGTTCCATCTTGGAGAAGTAAACACAGATCTTCTCTTTTGTTCGCTCGCATTGCAATCATTATTTATAAGTTCCGAGAGCGTTTTCTATTTACAGCATTTTTTCACACCTGCCTAACACATTTGCACAGTACGCTATGTTTTATACTGTATACCAAAAGCAGGGCATTAAAATCTTTGTCACTGTATTGATGGGGGGGATTTGTCTGTCTGAACTATACTGTATTATATACCATGTTGTGTTCGATGCACCCGGTATATGTATTATGTATACATGACATAATTGCTCGCTCTTTGGATATTTCCGGATCAGCGTTTTTAAAATAAATTCGCGAGTGGTCCAAATCTGCATGAAAGCAAAGGATTTCGTAAAGAAAGACTCGCGTGTGGTCTTCAGAGCAAGTAGAGCCTCTGAGAGCAAGCAGCAGCCTGTGTGTCTCTTCCCATAATGCCAAGCGTGGCTGAAACCCCAGAGGTTTGGGTGTCAGCGCTGAGACAAGAGCGCTTTCTCTGGCACTGCTCATTTAAGCCCTGGCCTTTGCAGACTAGTCAATTCATCCAATTATGTAGATGTGTGTTATTTAGGCCTAGAGCTCAGGCCAGATTCGAAACGCAGGACCCATCCAGGGTGGCTTTGGATGCTGGCCTTTGAAATTAAGCATGTGGTTTTCATGCTGTTTTTTTTTTTGTCTTTTTTTTTTTTATTTCTACAGAAAACTTCCAGCGCCTTTCATGTTAAAGCCTGTATGCTTTGGAAAAAATAAAAATAAAAAAAAAGGTCTGTGTAGTCGGCGACTGTAAAAACAATTGTGTCATCCGTGTGCCGTGACGGAAATACTGAAGCGCTGTCTGAGAAAACAGGCTCTCCACTCGGTTCCCTTATCGAAAGCTGTTTGACCCAGATGTTTTCAATCAGCGCGATCACTTCCAGAGGTGTCCGTACGCACGCACGCACACACACACACACACAGACACGCACACATGCAGCCGATTGTCGTGAAAAGGCCGTGTTCCTGTGCCGACCGGCCACAACCCAAATTCGATTCAGCGTTTCGGAGCAAGAAGCATGATGGGAATAACCGAGTTCCGGAAAACTAGTCAAATGTGTGTGTTTTTCTTTGTTCAGGATGAATGACTTTGTGGGCACTATGGTGGTTTAGTGTTTAGCACGTTCGCCTCACACCGCCAGGGTCCGGGTTCGATTCCCGTCTCGGCCATGTGTGTGTGGAGTTTGCATGTTCTCCCCGTGCCTCAGGGGTTTTTTCTCCGGGTTCTCCGGGTTCTCCCCCTGTCCAAAAACATGCACGGTAGGTTGATTGGCACCTTGGAAAATTGTCTCTAGTGTGTGAATGTGACTGATTGTGAGTGTGTGTGCCCTTTGATGGGTTGGCATTCCATCCAGGGTGTATCCTGCCTTAATGCCCATAGACGCCTGAGATAGGCACAGACTCCCCGTGACCCGAGGGAAGATCGGATAAAGCGGTAGAAGATGAATGAATGAAGGACTTTGTGAATGTAAGGGTTGTTAGATCTTCTAATTCATTCCATTTACATGGCACTTTTCTGGACACTCAAAGCGCTTCACTTTCTGACAGGAGGATCTCCTCATCCATCAAGGAGGTTTTGTTCCCTCCCGTATCGATTGGTGTAATTCCCTTCTTTTATGGTCTCCCCCTTCCTAAACGTCATCTGGTCCGTCACTCAGCAGCTCATATCATTATTAAAAGATCCAGTCTGTATCATGATCACATGATCACTGCAGTTCTCTGATCCAGACCTTATCATTTACATTTTACATTTACAACATTTGGTGGTGCTCTTATCAAGAGCAATTAAGGGGTAAGGGCCTTGCTCAAGGGCCCCACTAGTTGCAGCTTGGTGGTGGTGATGGGGTTTGACCCCGTGTTATTCGGGTCCAGAGTCCAACACCTTACCCACTGGGCTATACCACCGCCCATTATCCCTTATCCAGATGTTGATCAGCACTGATAGAGCAGCATCATGAATATATATCTATCTATTATTATTATTATTATTATTATTATTATTATTATTATTATTATTATTATTATTATTATTATTATTGTACAGCTGTTTGACACATTCTATATTGTTAAAAGCGCTATATAAATAAAGGTGACTTGACTAAAACTCCTTCATTTCACCGCATGGCTCTGGTTTCGCAGCATCTTCACCGCCTTCCGGTCGAACTCCGCATCGGTTTTAAGATTCTTCATCTCACTCGCGTGGCTATTTTAAGGCCGTCTTGCCCCGTCTTACTTGGCTGATCTGCTCCATATTCATGTTCCCTCTTGTTCGCTTACATCTGCCTCTTCTCTTCCTCTCTCTGTTCCTTCCGCTGGAGTCTCGCCACCATGGCGCACAGGCCTTTCTACGGTCCCACCCGTTCCAAATAACAGCGTGTGTGTTTTTCCGTGCTTTGATTTGTTACTTATTGTGCGGTGTGTTTTGAGTGTTGGGGAAGGTGCAGACAAATAAAATGTATTGTTATTATTATTTTTATTATTATTATTATTATTATTATTATTATTATTATTATTATTATTATTATTATTATTAATAAAGTCTGTAGTCATGTCCATAATCCACTGTAGGTTGATTGGCACCTTGGAAAATTGTCCCTAGTGTACGAGTGAGTGAGTGTGTGTGTGTGTGTGTGTGTGTGTGTGTGTGTGTGTGCCTTGCGATGGGTTATATATATATTCATTCATTCATTCATCTTTCTACCGCTTTATCCGATCTTCCCTCGGGTCACGGGGAGTCTGTGCCTATCTCAGGCGTCTATGGGCATTAAGGCAGGATACATCCTGGATGGAATGCCAACCCATCGCAAGGCACACACACACACACACACACACACACTCACATTCGTACACTAGGGACAATTTTCCAAGGTGCCAATCAACCTACAGTGGATTATTGACATGACTACAGAATATATATATACAGATATATATATATATATATATATATATATATATATATATATATATATATATATATATATATATATATATATATATATATATATATATATAGATAGATAGATAGATAGATAGATATATAGATAATAAATTAATAAATAAAAATAAGACCCACAGAACAGTGTTCAAGCTATCACCAATTGTTTTCACAAGTATTCATACATGCCCATAACTGCGGAACTGCGGATTCATGTATGGACTTCTCTCATGCCAAAAGAACACATAGATATAAAAAATAAATAAATTATAAAAAAAAAAAAAAAAAAAGAACTATATATATATATATATATATATATATATATATATATATCTATATATAAATCCAACCGAAAAGTGTCCACCAGATAATCACATATTTGAACCTTGACACTGATTCACAGATCTGCGGCGGGGATCTTAGCGAGCCACCGTGAGCATTCTGTTTATGGTGGTGTTGTATTACACGTTCTCTCCTATCAGTAACAGTGACGGGGCATCTTCGAGTTCATGTGTGAGTAAGAGGGTAGCATTTGTTACACTTCTCCTTTCGGAGTCTGTGATTTTCACTGTCAGAATGGTGTGAAAAAAATCGATAACACGCCCTTGCATTTAACAACCCTTATGGTTTCGCATCTCGGCCTAAATATTGTTGTTTTCCGATTGCAATAAGTGACTGTATATAAGGACATATAGTGTATAGGATTTACTCCGAATTTTGCCCTTATGACACCTTTATGGAGGCTTCATCCCACACAGGGATGTTATGGGTCTTAATGATCTCTCCGCCGTGTAGAAGCCAGATGCAGTTCTGTCTCCATCACCTTTTTAACCTCCTCACAAATCCGCCAGCTCACACCGACAAAGCGCTGCAAGGCGAAACACGTTCTGCAACTTTATCGCAACTTTAACTCGCAATTATTACGGATAAACGTGTTTGTTTTCGAAACGCCGCGCTGGGGCTCCAATGCAGCATGCAGATTAT
The DNA here is from genome assembly GCA_030449085.1 of Kryptopterus vitreolus. Taxonomy (NCBI): domain Eukaryota; kingdom Metazoa; phylum Chordata; class Actinopteri; order Siluriformes; family Siluridae; genus Kryptopterus; species Kryptopterus vitreolus. The sequence continues at coordinate 4,253,501 of JACRUU010000011.1, read as the reverse complement.
GTTTTAGAGGTGGTGTAGTTATGGATTTGGATGATTAATACGGCTGGTGTAATAACAGCACGTAGGCATGTTGTTTGGCAGCAGGATCACAGGCACCAGGTCATGTCTCTATACGGCTGCATGTGTGTTTACTCAAAGCTTCTCGTATTTCCCCGCTAATTTTGTTTGACATTTTGTCTTGCCGTTGCTTATACATTGCCAGTACAAATGAGTACTTGGTGTTGTCTGTTCAGTTTGTCTGCATGGAAAATAAATAAATAAATAAATAAATAATGCTCAGTTCAGCAGCCATCTGAAACGAAACTGACATTTGGATTAATATATATTTTTTTTAGATATGATTGTTGTAGCTAAATATACTTTTAAAATAGATTAAACGTTTAAAGAGTTGATTCATTCATGCCTTTTTCCAGACAAAAACAATATATAAATATATATATATATATATATATATATATATATATATATATATATATATATATATATATATATATATATATATATATATATATATATATATATATATATATATATATCATTCATCTTCTAGCGCTTTATCCGATCTTCCCTCGGGTCACGGGGGGAGTCTGTGCCTATCTCAGGCGTCTATGGGCATTAAGGCAGGATACACCCTGGATGGAATGCCAACCCACCCATCGCAGGCACACACACACACACACACACATTCACACACTAGGGACAATTTTCCAAGGTGCCAATCAACCTACCATGCATGTTTTTGGACCGGGGGGGAGGAAACCGGAGAACCCGGAGAAAAACCCCCTGAGGCACGGGGAGAACATGCAAACTCCACACACACACATGACCGAGACGGGACTCGAACCCGGATCCTGGCGGTGTGAGGCGAACGTGCTAACCACAATGCCACCGTGCCCCTATATATTATATATATATATATATATATATATATATATATATATATATATATATATATATATATATATATATATATATATATATATATATATATATAATTATAATATAAATAAGGCCAATAGAATAGTGTTCAGGCTACCACCAATTGTTTCACAAGTATTCACACATGTCCACAATTGAACTGTGGATTCAGGTTTACACTTCTCTCACGCCAAAAAAATGCATAGAGATGTAAATGATAAATAAATAAATAAGCTTTAAATGTTTATAAATGTCAGGTGCATTTAAGCACATTTAAGTAACTCCACTTACAAATGGATTAAAAGAAAGAAGTTTCACACTCTAGATTGGCCGAGTCAGGGTCCGGATCTTTGTGGCTGGATCCGAAGCGAGCGCTACGTTGGCAGATGCCCTTTCCAACCTTCTCTCTTGACTGGAGTTCTGCAAGGAGGAGTGGGCAAAAATCCCCAAAGACAGATGTGAGAGACTCGACAGTGGTTACAGATGTTTAGTTGAAGTAATGGCAGCAAAAGGAGCAAAACTTACTAAATAAAAGGCTTCACTCACTTTTCACATAAACAATTCATGTAGGTTTTTCCCTCTAACAAACATATGCAAGTAATCATCATACATAATCATCAAATGTCAATCATCATCTGACATTTAATTTATAAAAAGTAGGTGATTAAATAAAGAAACAAAAACATATATATATATATATATATATATATATATATATATATATATATATATATATATATATATATGGTCATCATATGCACACACAAACTCAAACAACAATATTAACATATATGTAAACTTTATTTTCCTTTAGTTTTTAGTTTCCTTTTTGATTTATATTCAAAAGGTAATCAAGTGTGTGTGTGTATGTATGTGTGTGTGTGTATATGTATATGTATATATATGTATATATATATATATATATATATATAGATATATATATATATATATATATATATCTATATAATATCTATATAGTATATATATATATGTGTGTGTGTGTGTGTGTGTGTGTGGTGTGTGTGTGTGTGTAATATATATAGATATTATATATATATATATATATATATATATATATATATATATATATATATATATATATATATAAGCGATCAGCGATCACAGTGAAGAAGCTTTGTGAGTTTTTCGAGGACGTTAAACAGCTTGGTCACTTTCTATCAGGACAACCTGAAAGCATTTGTAATGGGTACAAATAGAACAACAAACTGGAAACACAATCATTTCTATTTCTGTTGTCCAAACAATGAATGAATGAATTTTAATAAATATTTGCCCAGCGATTTAGAGATTTTGGCTGTGCAAATAATGCACATCTGTGCCACGCCTGTATAAATAACGATGTTGGTGTTAAGTGGTCTGTGCACATTTATTTATTAATTTTTTTCCTGATTCACAAAATGCAAATTATACATCGATGATAAATCATGGTGCCTTTTTTTCTATTTAATTTTGGTAGCAGGAAAAAAAGAATGTAAAAATAAATAAATAAATAAACAAGTAGCTCGGTCATAAAATACGATGGCAAGAACATAGCTATATTAAAAAGTTTCACATTTGAAACTTTTTTCAATGTCTTTTTTTCTTTCTTTTTAAAAATCGATATAGAAAAAAAACACCCCGAATAAACACCATTCTCCATTTTCTGCTCCATTTTTCATTTCATGTTGTTTTTTCCCCCCATTCCATCAAATTCATCTTGTGCGTTTAAAAAGACACACAGCAATCATGCATTTAGCTCATTAAGGTAATTAGAAGGGGAAAAAAACATGTTGCATAAGCGGTCTCCCTTTGTATTCACATATAACTATTTTTCTATGGTAACGACTTTTAAATTGTTACCAATACATTGCTTTAGAACAGAGATCAAACTGAAAGGAAAAACCAATATGGACTTTTTCCCCTCTGTTCCATCACTGAGATGGTGGAATGAAATTCACCTAGATTTCTAAACACCTGAATCACTACATATCATTTTGCACCTCAATCCCTGTTTGTTTTATTTATCGGTTTTCTGTATTTGTACCGACATTTGCAGTCTTTTTCTTCGTCCAGATCATAGTTGCTCCCCAATGTAGGGCTGGTGTATCGTTTTTATTTTAATCGATTCCGATTCCGCTAATTAATTCCGATTCCGCTAATTGATTCCGATTCCGCTAATTGATTCCGATTCAGCTAATTGATTCCGATTCGTGTTGATTCCCAGGTTCGTTTCAACCGCAGATGCTTGCAGCATATTAGTTAGAAGTATAGAATAGAATAGCCTTTATTTGTCACATATACATTTACAGCACAGTGAAATTCTTTCTTCGCATATCCCAGCTTGTTGTTGGTAGTTGGGGTCAGAGCGCACGGTATCAGCCATGATACGGCGCCCCCTGGAGCATAGAGGGTTAAGGGTCTTGCGCAAGGACCCAAGAGCGGCATCTTGGCCATACCGGGGCTCGAGCCCGGTCCTTCCTATCAGCAGCCCAGCGCCTTAGACCACTGAGCTACCCCATTTTACATTTACATTTACATTAGTTTATTACAATAATCACACTTAGTGTTTTTACATAGTTTTTTACACTTTTGATTAAACTGATGTTTAGATTACCACATAAGGTCCTGGCAGATTGGACTCACGGAAGGTCCTGGCAGATTAGATATGGCAGGTCCTGCCACTTTTCCCTTGTCAGGTGGAAAAGAAAGTATGCATTCAGGAATCGATAAAAAAAAATCTTTTACAACATAAAGATCCGATTCGTAATCTTCAGTATTTGATTCCAGAAACGGAATCGATTCTTGATTCTTTCCGCAAGTTTGTTTAGTCTACGCATTGCACTTTTTTGTTTGTTTGTTTTGTTTTCCACAGTATCACTGTGGCTTCTCACTGTGTAAGGCGCTCCTGTACCATTAGCGTATACGCATTAACCTTAAGTTTGAACAAAGGGTTTTTTATTCATTGATCGCAACTCAAAGCGATTTACATATCGCTCTGGATATTCAAACTTCGATACAAACTTTTATCCAATCAGAATTTAGCGTTCACAAAGAGCATGGGTGGTATTTTGGAGGCAAAATAATCGCTGCAGTATTAGCCGAACGGTTTTGTCGCATGTTGAACTGCGTCAGTAATATAAAAGCGCTCGTTGGAAACGATAACAGTCTGTAAAGGCTGCACTATTGATCGCTGTCAGTGTTTTCCACCGGTATTGTTTATTGACTTCACCCTGAGGAAGAACAGCATCTGTCAGTTCCATCCTTCACTCAGACTTTTCTTTGTACTGCACTTGACAAACAAGTACATTTTACAAGTATTTACAATATCCGTTCACTTTTTTAAAGGTCATCCTGTATTATATTTGTTTTTTTTTTTTGGCAGGGAATCATCGGTCATCGCGGTGTCCTTCAATCATCATCCTCCTCTCATCAAAAAGGCTGCATTTCCAACCCCTTCCCCCCGTCCCAAGGTATGTATGGCTTGCGAGGTGGAAATTTCTTGTTTGGGCTAGATATGGGACGAGCTTCACGGAAGCACGCGGCTTCCCGGCACTTTATTAAGTAAACAGTTCGGTGTTTCCATCGATGTGCATCCTGTTAAAACGCTTTTCCCCGGCAGTGAGAGGGGACGAGAGATCTGCCTGGAAAAAGTCTCATAGGAGATGGAAAGATTGATGAGGCCACTGAAAAACACACATCACATGGGGAACATCGCATGCAAAGTCGCCGGTATATATATATCATTATATATGAACATGCTCCTGTTATCGTTTATTTTAATTATAAGGGCTGGGAAAGATAGAAACGATCTTTTGTATTGAGTAAAAATTCCACACGCCACTAAAAAATGCGTTCTCTCGAATCTTTAGTGTACTGATTATAGTGTATAGTCCTTATTACACCTTAGCGCAGACCACATGTGGCCCGTTGGCGCTTCCTATCCTGCCCTGCCCGGCGTGTGGTCACTAGCAAATAAGAAATGTAAATGAAAAATAATAGTGATGCTTTCCAAACGCCACTAACTGGTTTCCGCCATGTGCTTTGTGCTGCTTTTATTTTGAAAGTATTTTATTTCTGTACGGACGCATGCGCAGGCGACGGGTGCACGCATGTTTACACGCCCTTAAAATGTCAATTCATGCGGAAAAACGAAGGTTTGATAGCGAACGCTGTGTTTTGACGCTGATTTATTTACAGAGTTTAAGTGAAAGTGTGTTTAGTTTGTGCTGCACGAGGTCGCCATGGTCAAGGCGTACAATGTAAAGCATTGTTAATTGCTTATACTTTCAAAACGACTACTTAGCATTTCTGAGTGTGTGTTAACAATGACATGAGATACTTGTTATTTATTGTTTTCCTGTTTACGACTTGTATTTTTGACTCGGTCCACAATTGGATCTCTTTTATTACCGCGAGCAAATTAATTAATTGGAGAAAATGAATATGGAACATAGTTACACCTCATCTCAGGTTAGTGTTGGTTCAAATACAGCTCAGGTTTCTCATGTGGCCCTTTGGAAAAAGAATCCCCCCCCCGTGCATATTTTACTCCTAAAGACAGGTACAGATCTACATTCCGGTTTGAAAAGCCAATCAGGTTTATTGGTGAAATGTATTCACACACAAAAGACATTTCTTTTTCCCGTACAGACAAGAATTACGCTATTCGTTTCGCTGACAGACAGGACCGACTATACAAGACGATACAACACGGCGACATGGATTTATATGGACTATACAAGACTATCCAAGCACTTCGTGTATGTCGCCCTGGATAAGGGCGTCTGCTAAATACCTCAAATGTAAATGCAAATGTATACAGCTTAAATATGATCACAATATACAGAGTATATGGTATATGGCAGGTCAGTAATGTACATGAAGTGTCAGAGGGCGTAGTAGTGCAAATATGCAAGGCGGTATCCCAGTGGTGTTGGCCTCTGGACCCGAAGATCACTGGTTCAAAGACCTGCACCACCACCAAGCTGCCACTAGTGGGCCCTTGAGCAAGGCCCTTAACCCTTAATTGCTAAGTCGATCTGGATAAGAGCGTTTGGCAAATGGCGTAAATGTGACTAGCGGTATTGTGCATCATATACGATGGTCATTAATTCATGATCGATATTAAATAGATTATTTAATAGATATTAGACAGATTCAGAATTGAATATTCTGATCATTTAACGTGAAATGTGGACGTAATCGAGCCAAAGGTACATTTTTTTCATAAATCGGTTCACTTTAGTGTCGAGTTCTCATTGAAACCAGTCAAGTAGGCAGTACACAGTGCTTGGGAAGGTTACTTTGGAAACGTAATAGGTTGCAGATTACATATGACCCTATTCAAAATGTAATAAGTCGTTTAACTTTTCAATTGTTTTATAAAAGTAACGGTTTACATTTGATGACTTTGTGATTACTTTCAAGTTTCAAATGGATATTTCCAACGAAATAATTTCCCAACATTGCACTCTTGTTTACCGTTAGAATGTCAAAATCTTTCAGCACGTGAATTAAGTTTATCCATCCATCCATTCATTCATCTTATACCGCTATATCTCGATCATCCCTCGGGTCACGGGAGTCTGTGCCTATCTCAAGCGTCTATGGGCATTAAGGCAGGATACACCCTGGATGGAATGCCAACCCATCGCAGGACACACACACACACACTCACACACATTCACACACTAGGGACAATTTTCCAAGGTGCCAATCAACCTACCGTGCATGTTTTTGGACCGGGGAGGAAACCGGAGAACCTGGAGAAAAACCTCCTGAGGCACGGGGAGAACATGCACAAACTCCACACACACATGGCCGAGACGAGAATTGAACCCAGACCCTGGAGGTGTGAGGCGAATGTGCTAACCACTAAACCACCGTGCCACTCTGAATATAGTTTAGATTAATGTCATTTTTAAGCACAACAAAGCCAAAGACTTCCTAACAAAACAATATATAATAATACAGTTTTAGCAATCTTTGCATAACTATGACTGGCAAGTAACATGGCGGAGGCGGGAATCGAACCCCCCCCGACCCTGGAGGTGTGAGGCGAATGTACTAAGCTCGAAACCCTATTTGTAAACTTTAACACGTTCATAATTTAATTACACAACAACTGTAATGGCATTTATTGGTGAGATGCATTGTGGGAGATGTAGTTTATTGTCAATGAACGCTTTAAAGCAGCGTATCCTTATTTTAAGGCAATCATACACCTTTTAAGCTCTTGCTTAAAAGGTGACACTTGTGCCGTAGGTCATTTTGTAGAAATATCGCCTATAGGGCAGTGTTATTGTGATTCGCCATAAGGTTGTTTAACACTGTTCATGAATGTACTTGAATAGGGAGCGGAGGTGTGAACAGTGCCGAGAATAAGATATAAATGGCTAATAATAAAGGCTGATAATAATAATGGCATAACTGTGAACACTGACCTGTTTGGGCAGACTGGAGCTCTTAGGCACACGTACTTGATTTCTATTGGCTCACAAGACAAGACAAGGGAATTTGTGAATGGACAGATTTTGGATTATTGGCAATCTGTCCTTCCCTTCCCAGATAAAAAAAAGATGCATTCGGTCCAATTGGCTGATTCCCCCCCCATAAATCAGTAACACATTGATTCATTGTCCCATTGATTCCTCCATCGTGCTATCTTCCATCATAGGAACACCAATGTCCAGATGTTGCTCAGCTGCACAGCTGTGACCCTGACATGTGTTTATCAGTGTTAATTTTAAGCCCTGGTCACATCCCGTATATTTGTCCCGGCAGCCTGTCCCCGGGTCTAATCTGAGCCCCAGCGAGGATCAGATGTGTTTACAGAGCCCTGCACTGCTTATCGCCCGTATTTTTTTCCGTCAGCATCCGAGGCGTTCATTTCCATCACCGCAGCTGCCTCCAGTACGCCGCTCGGATTGATCTGTGCCGCAGAGCTGGGAGTCTGTAAAAACCCTGCTCGGCCCCCACAGGCTTGTTCTACAGGCCCAGATCTCAGCGCGCACCCACGGGAGCGCTCGTCGTCCCAGCTCGTCGTCCCCATTCGCGTCTGAAATGCCAGCATATTGTGTCCCTCGCTACCATGGCGCCTTCAAGTCGGGTAAATTCTATCGCCTCAGCTGTGAGCTCCCCGAGAGAGCCGTCATATTCAATTGTTCCACACCGCAACAAGAAATTCTGGGATTAGTATCCTTTAGAGATCACTGACTCGGGTAATTAATTAGAATAACCCTAATATGTTGTCTTTTGGGCTCTGGTTATCAGACTCTCCAATCTTCAGCATCAAGGATTGTTTTTTTTTTCCCCCTTATTAAAAAAAACAAAAAAACGATGGATAGTGGAGGAACTTATTCATTTAATGTCTCTCATGCCCCTTTATATTAACACAGAGCACAGTGTGCTTCTAGTACACCTGCTCTATTTCTAGTAGAAAAGGTCACGGAGCAGGTCCCGTAGTGCGCCTCGTAGTGCTTCTGCACTGTTCTTCTCCGGGGCATGGTAAGTTCGTAATGTCCTCTAAACAGCGTAATACGCGGTCCCGGCGAGGCCGGAGTCGTGTTTCATTAATAAGGAAATCCTCTGGGAGAGATGTGTCTGGGAGAACCGCAGGTGCATAAATATAAACATAATTAACACTCTAATTAAAAAAAAAAAAAACAGCACCGTTTTAACAGACAGACAATAGAAAAAAACACTGTTTAAAGAAACACACACACACACACACACACACACACACACACACACACACACACAGATTGTTTCCACATTGCACTAGGTTACACACAATGCAGTTTATATGGCTCGGACAGCTTAGAGCTAGAAAACACAGAGATGAGGACTAGACTTGTGTTGTGTGTGTGGAGTTTGCATGTTCTCCCCGTGCCTCAGGGGGTTTTTCTCCGGGTTCTCCGGTTTCCTCCCCGGGTCCAAAAACATGCGCGGTAGGTTGATTGGCACCTTGGAAAATTGTCCCTAGTGTATGTGTGTGTGTGTGTGTGTGTGTGTGTGCCCTGTGATTGCTTGGCATTCCATCCAGGGTGTATCCTGCCTTAATGCCCATAGACGCCTGAGATAGACACAGACTCCCCGCGACCCGAGGGAAGATCGGATAAAGCGGTAGAAGATGAATGAATGATATATAGCTTGGGCTACTGATCAGTTCAAGCACTGGTATCACCCAACTGCTACCCTTGGGGCCCTTAACCCTCTGTCCTCCAGGGGCCTGCGCTGCGGGCCCTGTGCTGTAACTCCAGATTCCAAACAAACAGAGATATGCAAAGAAACACTTTCTCTGTGCCGTAATGTGTATGTGACAAATAAAGACTATTATATATTCTATCCTGAAGCGTTTATGCACTACAGACATTATCCAATGGCTAAAATAATATTTATATTAATTAAAGCTCAGCATATAGATGTCACACACAGAGAGAAATGAGGAGGGGGAACATAATTCTCTCTCTCTCTCTCTCTCTCTCTTTCTCTTTCTCTCTCTCTCTCTTGACACTTTCCACTCCATTGACTCCCATTAAAAAGTGACTACAGTAGAGACCTGAAATGCAAGCTCAGCATAGTTTTACATGTCGCTTTGTTCCAAAGGTCACATATTTTAAGCTCTCCATTCATGTCACTTGAAGGTGAGCGTTTCGGAAAATAGATCTCTGGACGATCACTCTTTTAGTGGCCTTAAAAATGAGCCACTTTAGCATTCAGAGTAAAGCTCTGGCGTATTGTATTATCTGATGCGCTGCCTATTTTTATTATTTTTTAAAAGTTTGTACCCTGAAAATCTACTGTGGCTACGGCGTAACAATCCCCGAGAGTCAGCACAGGTACGGGATTCTTATCGTTCCAACATTCTAATTCTGATGCGGTTTTATTTCGCAAAATGTAACCTATTTTATTCCGAGGGTTTGAAAACGTTTTACTTAGAATATTAACTTAAAGTGCCACCTAGTGGACGAATGCAAGTAATCCAATGTAATCACTTTACTTTTACAAATTCCTTAAAAAGTTACTTATTACATTTTGAATAGGGTCATTTGTAATAAGTAATCTATTACTTTTGTTACATTGAAAATGTGCGATTAATCAACATTTAACACATGTCACTCGTGCGATTATTCATTCATTCATCTTCTACCGCTTTATCCCATCTTCCCTCGGGTCACGGGGAGTCTGTTCCTATCTCATGGCGTCTATGGGCATTAAGGCAGGATACACCCTGGATGGAATGCCAACCCATCGCAGGGTACACACACATTCACACACACATTCATACACTAGGGACAATTTTCCAAGTTGCCAATCAACCTACCGTGCATGTTTTTGGACCGGGGGAGGAAACCGGAGAACCTGGAGAAAAACCCCCTGAGGCACGGGGAAAACATGCAAACTCCACACACACATGGCCGAGACGGGAATGGAACCCGGACCCTGGCGGTGTGAGGCGAACGTGCTAACCACTAGGTGGTGGCTTGGTGGTAAGGTGTTGGCCTCTGGACCAGAAGATCGCAGGTTCAAACCCCACAACCACCAAGTTACTACTAGTGGACCCTTGAGCAAGGCCCTTAACCCTCAATCGCTCAGTTGTAAGTCGCTCTGTATAAGGGCGTCTGCCAAATGCCACAAATGTAAATGTAAACCACCTTGTGCGATTAATCGCGAATAAATATCCTAATCGATGGCGCTTTCTTGTCGCCATGAAATAAGTGATTTTATTTCCTCACATTGGTGACACTATTGTTGATCGCTTTCATTTTTCCGTTTGTTTTTTTATAAGAACGTATTGTTAGTTAGCACTACAGTCTGTAATGTAAAACTTCTGGCCAATCACAATCGAAGAATCGAATGTTGCAGAGTTTAATTGGGCTAGTCTGGGGAGAAAAAAAAAAAGAGAGGGATGGTATCATTGCGGCAGATGAATCATTGCAGGCTTGATTTGATATTATTGGGTGAAAATCCGATGATGTCAGAACTCCCCTCCTGCCCGCTGTTACGGATGAGGCAACGGCGTCCTTCGAACAAACAGTATTTTTCGGAGAGACACGCGAATCCGCGGCCCGTGTTGTGCCTGCTGTCCCTCAGGATGTGGTGAGGATTTGGGATTCTGTCGCACTTTGCTTCACTGTTACATAAAACCCACTTGTTTATTAAGCAGCTTATAGCGCCACATTCGTGCCACGCCGCGCTTTATGTATTCTCTCGTGCATTCTGCGCGTATGCAGGTTTAATATTCCTATATGTATATATATATATATATATATATTTTTTTTTTTTTTAAAAGGTCATCAATAAAGGCATCAATGTCAAAGAAGGGGGGGAAAAAAGTTCCTCCACCTGCTCTACATGAGTGGGGGAGATAAAAAAAAAGAGAGACAGCCAGGAACCCGCCTGTCGCCCAGAATGCATTGCTCAGCATGAGCGTCGGGGCAATCTGTTTCTCAGGGACCTCTGCCAACCTAATTCACATCACAGCCAGACTTTCAAATTTCAATACCCGATGCTTTTTCCTGCTACTGTTTACAGCTCGGCATTAACTGTGATCACATGCCGCATTGGAGTGCCAGATTTTACCTCCTCATTATCTACCAGACTATCTCGAAATGTTTGTACGAGGAATCACGAGGGCTGAGTAATTAGCATGGAGCGGAAGGGGGAGGGAAAAATAAATAAATAAATAAAAGACATTATGCAATTTGGCCTTCATTTACAAAAGTTTGCTGTTACACAACCGTGTTTTTGTTTTTTGTTTGTTTGCTTGTTTGTTTTTCCCCTCCCAGTTTATATGGAAGTCTTATAAAACTACAGTTCTAATGAGATTTTTTTTTCGTCCACTGCGTAACCACTTTGAAAAAGAAAAAAAAAAAAAAAAAAAAAAGGCAGACATCTGATCATGTTTAAATGCTCACACTAATTATGTAGTGGGTGAAGTCGAGTTATAAAACTGGAATTGGGACAAGATGAGAAAAATGTTCTCAATGTCTGTATGTTTCGGGTTTGCACGTGCTGGAGTGATCGACTTGGGGGTGTTTCTCTGCCCTTCCTCTGTGTGTGTGTTTGTGTGTGTGTGTGTGTGTGAGAGAGAGAGAGAGAGAGAGAGAGAGAGAGAGGTATTTGTGTTTCCTCACAGCTTTGTGTGTGTATACAGTATGTTATAGTATATGTGAGAAATTGGTGCTTTTCCTGTCTGTAAAGTGTGTGTGTTGTTTGTGCATATGTTGTTTGTGTGTGTGTGTGTGTGTGTGTGTGAGAGAGAGAGAGAGAGAGAGAGAGAGAGAGGTATTTGTCTTTTCTCACAGCTTTGTGTTTGTTTGTGTACAGTATGTGATAGTATGTGTGAGAAATAGTTACTTTTTCTATCTGTAAAGTGTGTGTGTTGTTTGTGCATATGTTGTGTGTGTGTGTGTGTGTGTGTGTATGTGTGTGTATGAGCGAATGACAGAGATTTGTGTTTCCTCACAGCTTTGTGTTTGGATTTGTGTATGTGTATACAGTACGTTATAGTATGTGTGTGAGAGATTTGCTTTTTCTGTCTGTAAATGTGTATGTTGTGTATGTGTGTGTGTGTGTGTTTGGGTGTTTGTGTGTTTGTGTGTGAAGAGAGAGAGAGAGAGAGAGAGAGAGAGAGAGAGAGAGAGAGAGAGAGAGTAGAGAGAGAGAGAGAGAGAGAGAGAGAGGGAGAGATAGAGAGGTATTTGTCATTCCTCATAGCTTTGTGTTTGGATTTGTGTATGTGTATACAGTATGTTATAGTATGTGTGTGAGAGATTTGCTTTTTCTGTCTGTAAATGTGTATGTTGTGTATGTGTGTGTGAGAGAGAGGTATTTGTCTTTCCTCATAGCTTTGTGTTTGGATTTGTGTGTGTGTTTGTGTACAGCATGTTATAGTATGTGTGAGGAATAGTTGCTTTTTCTGTCTGTAATTGTGTATGTTGTTTGTGCATATGTTGTGTGTGTGTGTGTGTGTGTGAGAGAGAGAGAGTGTGAGGGAGAGTGAGGGAGAGAGAGAGAGGTATTTGTGTTTCCTCACAGCTTTGTGTTTGGATTTGTGTGTTTGTGTACAGTATGTGAGAAATCGTTGCTTTTTCCGTCTGTAAAGTGTGTATGTTTGTATGTATGATGTGTGTGTTTGCGCGTGTTGTGTGTGTGTGTGTGTGTGTGTGTGTGTGTGTGTGTGTGTGTGTGAGATAGAGAGAGGTATTTGTGTTTCCTCACAGCTTTGTGTTTGGATTTGTGTGTGTGTTTGGGTACAGTATGTTATAGTATGTGTGAGAGTTGCTTTTTCTGTCTGTTTCTGTATGTAAAGTGTGTGTGTGTGTGTGTGTGTGTGTGTGTGTGTGTGTGGTGTGGTGTGTGTGTGTGTGTGTGTGTATGTGTGTGTGTTGTGTGTGTGTTTTCGTCAAAGCTTTGTGTTTGTATTTGTGTGTGTATACAGTATGTTATAGTATGTGTGAGAAATAGTTGCTTTTTCTGTCTGTAAAGTGTGTATGTTGTGTGTGTGTGTGTGTGTGTGTGTGTGTGTGTGTGTGTGTGTTTGTGTGTGTGAGAGAGATAAATGTGTATTTCCTCACAGCTTTCTGTTTGGATTTGTGTGTTTGTATAGAGTATATTATAGTATGTGTGTGAGAGTTGCTTTTTCTGTCTGTAAAGTGTGTATGTTGTGTGTGTGGTTTGTGTGTGTATTTTGTGTGTGTGTTTTCCTCTGTGTTTGTATTTGTCTGTGTGTATATAGTATGTTATGGTATGTGTGTGTGAGAGTTGCTTTTTCTGTCTGTTTCTGTATGTAAAGTGTGTGTGTGTGTGTGTGTGTGTGTGTGTGTGTGTGTATGTGTGTGTGTGTATGCTGTGTGTGTGTTTTGTTTTCCTCAAAGCTTTGTGTTTGGATTTGTGTGTGTGCATGCAGTATGTTATAGTATGTGTGAGAAATAGTTGCTTTTTCTGTCTGTAAAGTGTGTATGTTGTGGGTGTGTGTGTGTGTGTGTGTGTGTGTGTGTGTGTGTGTGTGTGTGTGTGTGTGTGTGTGTGTGTGTGTGTGTGTGTGTTTATGTAAGCGAACGAAAGAGATTTGTGTTTCCTCACAGCTTTGTGATATTTAACACTCTTTGGGTTTGTGTGTGTTTGTATACCGTATGTTATAGTATGTGTGTGAGAGATTGTTGCTTTTTCTGTCTGTAAAGTGTGTGTGTGTGTGTGTGTGTGTGTGTTTGTGTGTGTGTGTGTGTGTGTGTGTGTGTGTGTGCTCGTGTGTGTCGTTCGCGTGAGAGAGACAAAGAGGTGTTTCCTCACAGCTTTGTGTTTGGGTTTGTGCGTGTTTGTATAAAGTATCTTAGATTGGTGTGTGTGTGTGTGTGTGTGTGTGTGTGTGTGTGTGTGTGTGGAAGGCTGTATTATTGTCTTTGTGTGTCAGGCATCATTCTGCATCATTCTGTTGGTATGTGTGTTTCTGTCTGTACATGTGTTTGTGTGTGTGTGTGGTTTTTTTGTAGCATGTCTGTAGCCTGCGCTCGTATGTATGTGTGTGTGTGTGTGTGTGTGTGTGTGTGTGTGTGTGTGTGTGTGTGTGTGTGTGTGCCAGGGAGGTGCCTCATACAGTAAGTGTATAGTACCACTATAAGGTTGTTTTATAGTCGCCCTTGTCCCCGTGATGCTTTCAACACGCCAGCGCTCAATTATCCTTTCATCTGATTTTATTTGCGTTTCTGACTAAACACAGACGCCGCAGTCTGGACTCGAGTGACACGTTTTAATCCGCACGGACCGCCAGTCGTCTCAGATGTGGAGTGTCTCCAACCCGCTCTTGTTTGGAGACCAGAGACGCCACACTTGTACGTGGCTCTGCAGGACTTCAGCAGCTGGCTGAAATTACCCTCCGACACTCCTATTCTTATATAAACAGCGACGGCATCGACGGCACCCCGAGTTTCTTTATTGTCTAATTATAATGATGGATTAACACGCGCACACGCAGCTGCACCCGGGCCTTTCCTCGGTGCAAATATGGCAATATTAAAAGGCCAGCGTTGATGTCGGCGAGCGGCGCTCCGCGTCTCCGCGCTCCCTGGAATCTCGCTTCCTCAGAGACATCCGCGTTCGCTTTTCCAGAAAAGGAAGACGTTGTTTTAAAAGCGTCTCATCCGCCAAAATCTCATGATGATGATGATGATGATGATGTCTTTCACCAGAGATGCAGTGTTTTAATAAATCATTATCAGTCGCTGTATTTAGAGAGAGCTGGGTCAAATGTTTATAAGACAAGGGCAGAAGTGCCAATATTTATAGTATAGGCTTCATTCATTCATCTTCTACCGCTTTATCCGATCTTCCCTCGGGTCACGGGGATCCTGTGCCTATCTCAGGCGTCTATGGGCATTAAAGCAGGATACACCCTGGATGGAATGCCACCCCATCGCACACACATTCACACACTAGACAATTTTCCAAGGTGCCGATCGAACCCGGATCCTGGAGGTGTGAGGCGAACGTGCTAACCACTAAACCACCGTGTCCCCGGCGTAGTCCATCCATCCATCCATCCATCTTCCTCCGCAGAGATGCCCAGACTTCCCTCTCTCCGGCCACTTCCTCTAGCTCCCCCGGGGGGACACCGAGGCGTTCCCAGGACAGTCGAGAGACATAGTCAACGTGTTCTGGGTCTTCCCCGAGGCCTTTTCCCGGAGGGACATGCCCGAAACACCTCCCCTGGAAGGCGCCCAGGAGGCATCCGAAATAGATGCCCGAGCCACGCCAGCTGGCCCCTCTCGATGTGGAGGAGCAGCGGATCTACTCCTGAGCTCCTCCCGAGTGACTGAACTTCTCACCCTATCTCTAAGGGAGCGCCCAGCCACCCTGCGAAGGAAGCTCATTTCGGCCGCCTGTATCCGGGATCTTGTCCTTTCGGTCATGACCCACAGCTCATGGCCATAGGTGAGAGTAGGAACGTAGATCGACCAGTAAATTGAGAGCTTTGCCTTTTGGCTCAGCTCCCTCTTCACTATGACGGACCGGTACATCGACCGCATTACTGCAGAGGCTGCACCGATCCGCCTGTCGATCTCCCGTTCCATCCTTACCTCACTCGTGAACGAGACCCCAAGATACTTGAACTCCTCCACTTGGGGAAGGAGCTCTCCACCAACCTGAAGTGGGCTAACCACCTTTTTGCGGCTAAGGACCATGACCTCGGACTTGGAGGTGCTGATCTTCATCCCAGCTGCTTTACACTCGGCTGCAAACCTTCCCAGTGCATGCTGAAGGTCTTGGCCTGATGGAGCCAACAGGAACAACATCATCGGCAAAAAGCAGAGACGAGATCCTGTGGTCCCCAAACCAGACTCCCTCCAGCCCCTGGCTGCTCCTAGAAATTCTGTCCATAAAAATAATGAACAGAACCGGTGACAAAGGGCAGCCTTGCCGGAGTCCAACATGCACCGGAAATAGGTCTGACTTACTGCCGGCAATGCGAACCAAACTCCTGCTCCGTGCATACAGAGACCGAGCTGCCCTCAACAGAGGGCCTCGGACCCCATACTCCCGGAGCACCCCCCACAGAGTGCAGCGAGGGACACGGTCGAATGCCTTCTCCAAATCCACAAAGCACATGTGGACCGGTTGGGCAAACTCCCATGATCCCTCCATCAACCTGTAGAGGGTATAGAGATGGTCCAGTGTTCCACGGCCAGGTCGAAAACCGCATTGTTCCTCCTGAATCCGGGGTTCGACTAAAGGCCGAATTCTCCTCTCCAGTACCCTGGCATAGACTTTCCCAGGAAGGCTGAGGAGTGTGATCCCCCTATAGTTGGAGCACACCCTCCGGTCCCCTTTCTTAAAAAGAGGAACCACCACCCCGGTCTGCCAATCCAGAGGCACCGTCCCCAGCTGCCACGCGATGTTGCAGAGGCGTGTCAGCCAAGACAGCCCCACAACATCCAGAGACTTCAGGTACTCAGGGCGGATCTCATCCACCCCCGCTGCTCTGCCACCGAGAAGCTTCTCAACTACCTCGGTGACCTCAGCTTGGGTGATAGATGACGCCACCTCTGAGCCCATGGCCTCTGCTTCCTCATCGGAAGGCATGACTCCGGGGTTGAGGAGATCCTCAAAGTATTCCTTCCACCGTCCGATGATGTCCCCAGTTGAAGTCAACAGATCCCCACCTCCACTGTAGACAGTTTTGGCAGGGCACTGCTTCCCCCTTCTGATATGTCGGACGGTTTGCCAGAACTTCTTTGAGGCCGACCGATAGTCCCTCTCCATGGCCTCTCCGAACTCCTCCCATACCCGAGATTTTGCCTCAACAACCACCCGGGCCGCAGCCCGCTTGGCCTGACGGTACCCATCAGCTGCCTCAGGGGTCCCGAGAGCCAACCAGGCTCGGAAGGACTCCTTCTTCAGCTTGACGGCATCCCTTACTTCCGGAGACCACCACCGGGTTCTGGGGATTACCGCCGCGACAGGCACCTGAGACCTTGCGGCCGCAGCTCAGAATGGCTGCATCAACAATGGAGGTGGAGAACATGGTCCACTCAGACTCAATGTCTCCAACCTCCCTCGGGATCTGGTTGAAGCTCTGCCGGAGGTGGGAGTTAAAGATATGTCTCTGACAGGGGGTTCTGCTAGGCGTTCCCAGCACACCCTCACAATACGTTTGGGTCTGCCGGAGTCTGTCCAGCTTCCTTCCCCGCCATCGAATCCAGCTCACCACCAGGTGGTGATCAGTTGACAGCTCCGCCCCTCTCTTCACCCGAGTGTCCAAAACACACGGACGGAGGTCAGATGAGACAACCACAAGGTCTATCATCGATCTCCGTCCTAGGGTGTCCTGGTACCATGTGTACTGATGGACACCCTTGTGTTTGAACATGGTGTTCGTTATGGACAAACTATGGACTAGCACAGAAGTCCAATAACTGAGCACCACTCGGGTTCAGATCAGGGGGGCCGTTCCTCCCAATCACGCCCCTCCAGGTATCACTGTCGTTGCCCACGTGGGCATTGAAGTCCCCCAGTAGAACAACGGAGTCTCCAGTCGGGGCGTTTATCAGCGCCCCTCCCAGAGACGCCAAGAAGGCCGGGTACTCTACACTGCCATTCGGCCCATAGGCACAAACAACAGTGAGAGACTTTTCCCCAACCCGAAGGCGCAGGGAAACGACCCTCTCGTTCACCGGGGTAAACTCCAACACATGACGGCGATGAGCAGGCCCACACCAGCCCGTCTCTGACAGAATAATGAGAGAGTCCAGCGAGGAGTAATGGAGAGTCCAGTTAGCCCAGACTGTGGGTGGGGGGATATCTCTCAACCTATGAGCAGGCCCACATTCTGTCCCTGCTGTCCAGCCCGTCGTCTCTCACCGCCTCCCTTTGAGGCAGGTGGTGCCTGGCCCGAACGGGGAGGTGTCCCCACGTCCAGAATGGGTGGAGGCCCGACCACCAGGCGCTCGCTTTAAGCCCCGGGCCTGGCTGGAGAGCCCCGGCTGCGTCCAGCCTCTCTCGAGCAATGAAGCTTAAAGGTTAATCTCACCAGCGCCATCTAGTGGAAACACACGGTTGGCTTTATCGCAGCAAATATAATTTAATTTATTTATATCGCTTATTCGTTGTCCTTTTTGTGATGCTGTGCGAATGGGGAAATGAACGAATCACTCTCTGAGACGAGTTAAAGAATCGCTCAAAAAGAACCAATCGTTCATGGATTACCCATCACTACTTTCTAGGGCTGTAACATTACGGTGTGTGTGTGTGTGTGTGTGATTGTTCTATACTCTGGATTGGGCCTTTTGCAGATATAGAAAACTCCTCATCCCTCCAGCACTGAAAGCTAGCCTATCAATTCAGGACTAAACTCATGTCAGGTGAATGAGAGCTTATAACAAGTTATAACACTGCATAAGTTACAAATGTGCTATATTCGAATACAATGTACATCCCACACATATCCAACATTACCTGCAAATATGATTCTTGCAAATAGCCTGAGCTATTAATACACGTTGCTAGACTGGCATTCACAAACTGCTTATTTTCAGTGTACCCATACTTGGCACACTTTTTTACCATGTGCATATTCTGTTCACGTAATGCCTTCCTCAGCAGCAGGATTTGCAGAGAGACTCCATCTAGAAGTAGGGCATCAGGCAAGTCCAGAATGAAGAAGGGGGCAGAATAACTGTTATTAATATTATTGTTTGTTTTTTTTTGCCTGTCCTTGCCAAGTTTTACTTCTTAGAAAAATAACAACAACAACAAAAAAACAATATACCAGGAGCATATACATT
Organism: Kryptopterus vitreolus; assembly: GCA_030449085.1. Lineage (NCBI taxonomy): Eukaryota > Metazoa > Chordata > Actinopteri > Siluriformes > Siluridae > Kryptopterus > Kryptopterus vitreolus. The sequence goes on along the minus strand of JACRUU010000011.1, from coordinate 4,234,299 downwards.
AGAGGTGTAGGTTACAATAAAGGGGTGATACTGATTATTACCATCGAACATGAACGACTTTTTAGCAAATAATACATTCATTCATTCATTCATTCATTCATTTTCTACCGCTTTATCCGATCTTCCCTCGGGTCGCGGGGAGTCTGTGCCTATCTCAGGCATCTATGGGCATTAAGGCAGGATACACCCTGGATGGAATGCCAACCCATCGCAGGGCACACACACACACACACATTCACACACACATTCATACACTAGGGACAATTTTCCAAGGTGCCAATCAACCTACCGTGCATGTTGTTGGACCGGGGGAAACCGGAGAACCCGGAGAAAAACCCCCTGAGGCACGGGGAGAACATGCAAACTCCACACACACATGACCGAGACGGGAATCGAACCCGGATCCTGGAGGTGTGAGGCGAACATGCTAATCACTAAGCCACCGTGCCCCGCAAATAATACATATTTCTGGAATATAGTCATTAAATGTCTAGTGTTTCTTATTATATGATTACAAATAAACCAATAAATCAACATAAGAACGGCTGGAATTGCGCAATAGGTTTGTATGCAGATCATTTTGCGTCTATCTATAAATGGAAATGTATAGAAAATGTATAAAAGTTATCGCTCAATCGAAAAAAATAATATGTTAAAGTTTGAAATGAGTGTTAATGACTTGAAATGGGTTTAAATGTCAAACCTAAGCCTGGCAATATTGTGCGATATTTCTTTTCGTTATTATATTTCTTGCTGTTATGTTTGATCTAAGCAATATCCTATCACTGGTTTATTCTTCGTCTTTTTTTTTTAAATGCTGTATTCATTGGATTATATTATATATATTTTACTTAAAATGCTGTCAATTTTTGAACATAAATATGTATATCGACGTGGAAGAGAAAAGGTCAGTGTGGAGCAGAAAAGGTCAGCATGGAGCAGAAAAGATAAGTGTGGAGTAGAATAGGTTGGAGTGTGGAGCAGAAAAGGTCAGGGCGGAGCAGAACAGGTTGGAGTGTCGAAGACAAAAGGTCAGAACAGGTTGTAGTGTGAAGCAGAAAAGGTTGTAGTGTGGAGCAGAACAGGTCAGTGTGGAACAGAAAGGTCAGGTCAGTGTGGAGCAGAACAGGTCAGGGTGGAGCAGAACAGGTCAGGGTGGAGCAGAACAGGTCAGTGTGGAACAGAACAGGTCAGCGTGGAGCAGAACAGGTCAGCGTGGAGCAGAACAGGCTGGAGTGTGGAGCAGAAAAGGTCAGGTTGGAGCAGAAAATGTCAGTGTGGAAGAGGAAAAGGTCGGCATAGAGCAGAACAGGCTAAGGTGTCTAACAGAAAAGGTCAGCATGGAGCAGAACAGGCCGGAGTGTGGAACAGAACAGGTTAGAGTGTGGAACAGAACAGGTCATTGTGGAGCAGAACAGGCTGGAGTGTGGAACAGAAAAGGTCAGGGTGGAGCAGAAAAGGTCAGCATGGAGCAGAACAGGCTGAGGTGTGGAACAGAAAAGGTCAGGGTGGAGCAGAACAGGCTGAGGTGTGGAACAGAAAAGGTCAGGGTGGAGCAGAACAGGCTGAGGTGTGGAACAGAAAAGGTCAGGGTGGAGCAGAACAGGCTGAGGTGTCTAACAGAAAAGGTCATTGTGGAGCAGAACAGGCTGGAGTGTGGAACAGAAAAGGTCAGGGTGGAGCAGAACAGGCCGGAGTGTTCTGCCAAGAGCTTTGTACAGAAGACATGTTGCCTTTGGTGGCGTATGCGGTACAGCACGGGACCTGGCATGACTCCTGCACGCAGGAGAGAACAGATGGGGATTAAGCGAGGAGCATTTGGAGGCTTTTCAGGCTCAGACGACGCACACAGCCAGCGCTCCTTTCCTTTTTGTCTTCTATCCAGACAGATTTAACGTGGCTTTGATTCGGATCATGTAAAGAGGTGAAGGAGGTGAAAATATCCCTGCTCTGCATACTGAGCATTTCCGCTCCCAGTGTTTTTAGACCTGTTTGCTCTAGATTTAGTGGCTTGTTAGCATTGTGGCTTAACAAGTCTCTACATCCATCTTTAACTCGGATAACCATAAGCTCGCAGGTTTACACGCGACTTTCTCACCCTGTCCCGTTTTTATGGCACGGGATGCTTGGATCCGATTGGCCGGCAGATCTAAAATTCCAGCTTAAATTGACCTATAACCTATAGTACAATGAGAGTTTTGTACTAATAATGATTCATTAAAATTCAATCAAATAAATGCAATCTAATTGAACCACTGATTGTTATTGTATAGTTTAAAGCCGGAATTATAGATCTGTTCAGATGAACGAAAAGAAATTCGTTCGTCTGGTCTTCATTCATTCATTCATTCATCTTCTACCGCTTTATCCGATCTTCCCTCGGGTCACGGGGAGTCTGTGCCTATCTCAGGCGTCTATGGGCATTAAGGCAGGATACACCCTGGATGGAAAGCCAACCCATCGCAGGACACACACACACACACACACACATTCATACACTAGGGACAATTTTCCAATGTGCCAATCAACCTACCGTGCATGTTGTTGGACCGGGAGGAAACCGGAGAACCCTGAGAAAAACCCTCTGAGGCACGGGGAGAACATGCAAACTCCACACACACACACACACACACACACACACACACACACATGGCTGAGACAGGAATCGAACCCTGAGGCGAACTAACAGGGTATTGTATCTATTAAATATGACTTCCCGTCCACCAAATATATTCATTCATTCATTCATCTTCTACCGCTATATCCGATCTTCCCTCGGGTCATGGGGAGTCTGTGCCTATCTCAGGCGTCTATGGGCATTAAGGCAGGATACACCCTGGATGGAATGCCAACCCATTGCAGGGCACACACACACTCTCAATTTTCCAAGGTGCCAATCAACCTACCGTGCATGTTTTTGGACCGGCGAGGAAACCGGAGAACCCGGAGAAAAAACCACTGAGGCACGGGGGGGAGGACATGCAAACTCCACACACACACATGGCCGAAACGGGAATCGAACCCGGACCCTGGCGGTGTGAGGCGAACGTGCTAAACACTAAGAGGGTATTGTATCTATTAAATATAACTTCCCGTCCACCAAATACATTAAATTCAAATTGTATTTGTCACATACACATACACGCATAGTACGCCAGGAAGAAAGGAAAAGAAAATAGTGCAGACATTATAAATAAATGTGAGTATAAAAAAACAGATAAAGTAAAATAAAAATAGAATAGATTTAATCTTTATAAAAAATATCAAATCTTGTATTGATTTCTTGAAAGTATTATTTGAACACATATTGTGTTTGATATTCCACTTTATAATTGTATTTTAGTGCTTTATTATACAGTTTACATGGTTATTATAGTTTTTATGTAAAACCCAGCATGAGGAATGGGTCATAGCGCTAATTTACTGGCCTCCAGAAATCTTCAGTCCCATAGAACATGTGTGGAGGTTGTTTGAGACACTGCCTGAGGTAAAAACATGTAATTTCACATTCGACCAGAGAATCAGTGGACGGCAACTTGTTCATCTCGAGTAGCACTCTGCGACTGACACCCAAGCTACAATCACAAAGCCAGCAGCACACTTTATCCCCCCAAAAAAGGCATGTTTGTGTTGCACTGCAGAACTATTATTTGGAATCTACTTTACTGTATGAATAAATGATATTCAGAAGAGGCCCTCGGTTCAGCAGGGGAGGGTCAGTGTGGAGCCGGCAGATTCCGCAGTCCACAAAAGCCTCTTTTCTTTCCGTCACACAGCGGCTCGGGAGGAGGACGAGTGGCAGGGAAGTGTTCGACACCCTTGTGCAGAGTCGTGCCCTTCATTCTCACCGGTATATCTGTGCTTCTGCTTTCCCGAGCTCTGTTTTCCCCCCATTCTCTCAGGAAAAGCGTGTTTTTTTTTTGTTTTTGTTTTTTTTACGGGCCAGGCGCTGGACTATTTATACTGGCTCACCTCTCGTTATTTTGCTTGATGTGCGAAATGTCATGTGCAAAGTTATATGTGATATGGAGAGCTGAAAACAGCATACAAAAACGATGCAATATACATTTGCAGCATTTACATATACATACATTTACATATACATATAATATACATTTGCAGCATTTACATATACATACATTTACATATACATATAATATACATTTGCAGCATTTACATATACATACATTTACATATACATATAATATACATTTGCAGCATTTAGCAGACACCCTTATTCAGAGTGACGTACAAATAGTGCTTTATTGTCTCAATGAACAATGAATTCATTCAGGTATGATTATTATTATTATTATATATATAATATATATATATATATATATATATATATATATTGAGATTATATATATATATATATATATATATATATATATATATAATATATATATTATATATATATATATATATATATATATATATATATAATATATATAGATATATATATATATATATATATATATACATATTTTTATTTATTTATTTATTTATTGTTTTAATGGTTTCCTGGACAGTGAGAAGAAAGAAGTGTTAGGGTAGGTGTTGTTGGAAGAGATAGGTCTTCAGTCGTCATTTGTGTGTGTGTGTGTGTGTGTGTGTGTGTGTGTGTTGTGTGTGTGTGTGTATGTAGAGATAGAGATAGATAGATAGATAGATAGATAGATAGATAGATAGATAGATAGATAGATAAATGTGTATGTTTAATTCATATACAGTGTCTGAAAAAGGTCTATTTATACTCATTTTTGCAAAATTTTGGTCAATTTGACATAAAACAGTGTGTGTGTGTGTGTGGTGTGTGTGTGTGTGTGTGTGTGTGTTATATATATATATATATATATATATATATATATATATATATATATATATTTGAGACACAGTGTATGTGAATTAAAACATACAAGTCTCTATCTATCTATCTATCTATCTATCTATCTATCTATCTATCTATCTATATATCTATCTACCTACCTACCTCCCTCCCTCCCTCCTACCTCCCTCCCTACCTACCCAATATTTTTTTTCAATATGCTCAAATGTGACCAATTTAATTATAGCTCAAGCAACAATTTAAACACTTATTTAGTAATTCATTGTCAATATGCGGACGACGTGAACCAACCAACGGTGTATATACACTGAATTCAGAAAGTCTCTCCGCAGTGACTGTTTACAGGAGATTGCGGGAAAATATTTGTTTAATGAGACTTTATTTTTAAATTCCCATTTGTTTGTTTATTAATTTACCGTAATATCCTTGTCTCTGGATTAACTCCTCGAGTTTAAAAAACTCGTGATTTCCACAGTGTTGTGCTGGTGGAAGGCCAAGCATATCCAATTATTTTAATT
>JACRUU010000011.1:4216432-4223932 GCA_030449085.1 Kryptopterus vitreolus | reverse complement strand
CTACTCATGTCAAGTAATGGCCTTTGCTTAAACCTCCTTCCTATTGTTTTTCCGTTGTTTGTCTGTCGTTGCTCGCAGATTGCTGACTTTGAAGGCTTTTTCTTACACCACGCCTTTTGCATTTGACTGACTGGCTGCGGAGGGAGAGAGAGGTTGAAAATAAGGCTTTTTGTTTTCATTTTAGAAAAGGATTACTTCATAAGAATGGACAATTAGTTTGTATGCAAAGACCTGACCTTCTTGAACACAGCCCTTACACCACTTTCTCAAATGAGCTGTTGTTTTATTCCATTATTTAAGTTGAAATTGTTTGAATCTAGCAAAGACATTATTGACTTACAACAAAAAGTTGTTGTGAAAAGTACCGTTCCATACTGTTAAATTTGATCGTTTTCCGATTCTGACTCGTATCAATTCCGATTCCGATTTTTAATGATTCCGATTCTGATTCTTACCATTTTGATTCTTATCGATTCAGATTCTGATTTGTTTGAATTTCAATTCTGATTCTTATCGATTCTAATTCTTAGCAATTGTAATTCTGATTCTTATTGTTTCTGATTCTGATATCAATTCCAATTCGGATTCTTATCAATTCTGATTCTTATCAATTCCGATTCTGATTTGTATGAATTCCAATTCCGATTCTTATCGATTCTAATTCAGATTCTTTCAATTCTGATACTTATAGTTTCTGATTCCGATTCGTATGAATTCCCATTCTGATTCTTATCGATTCTTATTGATTCCAATTCTGATTCCTATCAATTCTGATTCCGATTCTTTTTCATTCTGATTCTTATCGATTCTGATTCTTATTGATTCCAATTCTGATTCCTATCAATTCTGATTCCGATTCTTTTTCATTCTGATTCTTATCGATTCTGATTCTTATTCGATTCTGATTCTTATTGATTCTGATTCTTATCAATTCTGATTCTGATTCTTATTGATTCCAATTCTGATTCTTATCGATTCCCAGTTTCAAACAATGACAACTGCAGATGCTCAGACATTTTTGTGACACCTTGCTTGCAACATATTAGTTTCTTAATAATTTCTTAACAATAATTACACTTAGCTTTAAAATAATCTTAGTAATAATTAATAATAATAATTAATCAAAATAATAATTACACTTTTGAGCGCTTCCCGCGGTCCTATTAACAACGGGGTAAATAAGGTGAGACACAAGGTGCAAAAACACCTTTAATAAGAATAAAGACATGATAAGAGACATGATAAGCAGACGAGAACCATTCGGTGCCTCGAAGCCTAAAAATATCGACGTGGCCTGCCGAATCGGAAATGCGGAAATCCTGAAACCCAGAAACTTGTGCCTCGAGAATGGAGGATTCTAACAGGTCCATTTTATCACTTAAGGTCTGGGCAGGTTGCCAGGTGAAAAAAATGCGCCCATGAATCGATAAGAATTGAAATGAATCGAAATTTTAATTTCAAAGTATCCGATTCTTAATCTTAAGTGTCCGATTCCAGAATTCCAACCCTCGTCAAAAGTGCTTGTGTGTCAAAAGAAAGCTCAGTGTGACAAAGCTTTAACGCTCTGATTGGAAGGTCAGGGGTTCTAATCCCCCAGTATCACCAAACGAGGCCGTTTCCGCAAGTCCCTTAACCCTTTACTGCTCCAGAGGCTCCGTGTCATGGCCGACCCTGCACTCTGACCCCATCTTCATAACATGCCCAGAAAGAATTTCACTGCCCTGTGCCTCTTTCTGTCTTTTCCAGTGTCACTGCTACTGATTGAATTTTGTGATCTCACCTATTTGACACTAGACAGATCTCTTTGTCTGAGAAAATACATTAAAGCATTCAGTCCTTACTCTGTAATAAAGTGTGCCATGTGCTTTAAGTGAGTAAATTGAAAGTAATTAAATTACATCCGCACCGTGCCAGCGATGCAGATGGCCACCCCGCGGGCCTCTGCGCTGGTGTACGTTACTAATGAATACCGTAAACCTTTTATTTTGCCTTTATAAGTGTTGAGCAGAGCAATGATTTTGCGAAAGAGCAAAAGTTTAGAAAGTGATTAGATACGTAGCATTATGCCAAGTAACTTATTACATGCTTGTGTCCCATCATTATTTGAGAACCTTATTTTATAAGAAACCCGAGACTAATAAGAGTCCGTTTGATCTTTCGCTGATTTATACTGTTATTATACTGTTTATAGCTGTTATAACAAGCAGTGTCTGGAACTTTGGAAATGTAATAGATAATAAATAACCCTATTAAAAATGTAATAATGACTTTATAAAAGTAACTGACTACATTACTTTTATTTGTCCACTAGGTGGCACTTTAAGTTAACATACTAAGGAAAAAGTTTTAACCAACTAAGAAAAAAACGCTAGAAAAAAAAAATCGGTTCTATTTTTCGGAATGAAACTGCAACAGATCGTCATCATTCAATTCCAAATCACGTTTCACGTGATTTTACATGAAATTGTTCGGACGTAACCCTAACATTTTCATAAGTAACTGTAATTTAATGACACATTTTTTCTCAGTAAATGTAACGAATTACTGTTACATTTATTTTGTAATTTAATTACGTCACGCCGTTACATGTAACTAGTTACTCCGACATGACTTGATGTCTTGATATTAAGGTGGAGAGATTCCCTTCGCAAGCAAGAATGACAAAACATAATAAAAAAAGGAAAGAAAAACATGTCTGGAGATACTTGCTTTAAAAGAGGTCCCATTAAAAAAGATTCATCCAGAATAAATGACCTATAATTTCTGCAGAAGTCTTAAAATAGTATTAAAATAGGCCAAGGTTTCAACGCGATTTGCTTAATATTTAATATTAATACTTAATATTTAATGCTATATCATTTTGTCATTAAATAAAATGCTAATTCGTGTAGTTCTCGGTTTTTCGTATTTTCTTTTTTTAACGGGGTGAATTTGATTCCAGTGTAAATGTCTTTTTCCAATTTGGGGTTGTAGTTAAATTAGGAATATTATGGTTGTGGTTTGTGACCATAAGATTCATTTGTGCTTTTTGTTGGGTGCCTCTTCGTTCTACATTTTACATTTAGTCATTTATAGCATTTATCAGTACATTTATAGCATTTATCAGTACATTTATGGCATTTTTCAGTACATTTATGGCATTTTTCAGTACATTTATAGCACTTATCAGTACATTTATGGCATTTTTCAGTACATTTATAGCATTTATCAGTACATTTATAGCATTTATCAGTACATTTATGGCATTTTTCAGTACATTTATGGCATTTTTCAGTACATTTATAGCATTTATCAGTACATTTATGGCATTTTTCAGTGTGTACAGCATTTATCAACACATTTATAGCATTTAGCAGTACATTTACGGCATTTTTCAGTATGTTTACAACATTCGTCAATAAATTTATAGCATTTATCAGTACATTTAAGTCATTTAGCAGTATGTTTACAGCATTTATCAATACATTTATAGGATTTATTAGTACATTTAGCATTTATGAGTACATTTGCTGTATTTTTCAGTATGTTTACAGCATTTATCAATACATTTATAGCATTTATTAGTACATTTAGCATTTAGCAGTACATTTATAGCATTTAGCAGTATGTTTACTGCATTTAGCAATACATTTATAGCATGTATTAGTACATTTAGCAGTACATATATAGCATTTATAACTACATTTAGCCTTTATCAGTACATTTATAGCATTGCTCAGTACATTTATAGCATTTAGCACTACATTTAGCATTTAGCAGTACATTTATGGCATTTAGCACTACATTTAGCATTTAGCAGTACATTTATAGCATTTAGCACTACATTTGTAGCATTTAACACTACATTTAGCATTTAGCAGTACATTTATAGCATTTAGCACTACATTTAGCAGTACATTTATAGCATTTAGCACCACATTTAGCATTTAGCAGTACATTTATAGCATTTAGCACTACATTTAGCAGTACATTTATAGCATTTAGCAGTACATTTATAGCATTTAGCACTAAATTTAGCATTTAGCAGTACATTTATAGCATTTAGCACTACATTTAGCATTTAGCAGTACATTTATAGCATTTAGCACTACATTGACAGCATTTATCAGTACATTTATACCATTTAGCACTACATTTATGACATTTAGCACTACATTTAGCATTTAGCACTACATTTAGCATTTAGCACTACATTTATGGCATTTAGCACTACATTTATGGCATTTAGCACTACATTTATGGCATTTAGAAGTATATTTACGGCATTTAACAGTACATTTACGGCATTTAGCAGTAAATTCAATAAAGTCCTCTTTATAATGGTTAAGTCCTCATTTGGACTGTCTACATCAAGGGGACATCAGATCCAGATCCAGCAATCATCTCAGCGGAATGAACGAGCAATTAAAATAAATAAAATGTCTGCAGCTTCTGTAGCAGATTCTCTGTTGTAGTTGATTGCATGCATTTATGCCATTTAAACTGATTACCACCTCACAGACAGAGAGGTTTTCATCCTTTTTTTTATCCCGTCTATCCTCTCTTGGGCAGAGTAGAGAAGCGATAAATAAGCAGGCTTGACATCCACACCGTGTCTGTTCATGGCGAATCTTAGGGCTGCTCGATTAATCAGGGGGAAAAAATCATGCACGATTCATACATATATATACGATGTCATTTCTAAATTCCACGTATTGGCTGGTTTTTACTTATACATCAAGGCTACGGCGTAGTCTACGCGTCGACGCCTAGCCTATACCCTAACCCAAGACACCCCTATCCAAAAAAGCAACTGTACGTAGCAGTACATTTATACATATATACTTAGCAGTACATATATAGCATTTAGCAGCACATTTATTGCATTTAACAGTACATTTATAGCATTTAACAGTACATATATAGCATTTAACAGTACATATATAGCATTTAAAAGTACATATATAGCATTTAGCACTACATATATAGCATTTAACACTACATATATAGCATGTAAAAGTACATTTATAGCATTTAACAGTACATTTATAGCATTTAAAAGTACATATATAGCATTTAACAGTACATTTATAGCATTTAGCATTTAGCATTTAGCAGTACATTATATAGCATTTAAAAGTACATATATAGCATTTAACAGTACATTTATAGCATTTAACAGTACATTTATTGCATTTAACAGTACATGTATAGCATTTAGCAGTACATATATAGCATTTAGCAGTACATTTATAGCATTTAACAGTACATATATAGCATTTAACAGTACATATATAGCATTTAACAGTACATTTATAGCATTTAACAGTACATTTATAGCATTTAACAGTACATATATAGCATTTAACAGTACATTTATAGCATTTATAGCATTTAACAGTACATATATAGCATTTAACAGTACATATATAGCATTTAACAGTACATATATAGCATTTAACAGTACATATATACATAGCAGCACATATAGCATTTAACAGTACATATATAGCATTTAACAGTACATATATAGCATTTAACAGTACATATATAGCATTTAACAGTACATATATAGCATTTAACAGTACATTTATAGCATTTAACAGTACATTTATAGCATTTAACAGTACATTATATAGCATTTAACAGTACATTTATAGCATTTAGCAGTACATATATAGCATTTAACAGTACATTTATTAGCATTTAACAGTACATTTATAGCATTTAACAGTACATATATAGCATTTAACAGTACATTTATATTTAGCATTTAACAGTACATTTATATAGCATTTAACAGTACATATATAGCATTTAACAGTATATTTATAGCATTTAACAGTACATTTATAGAATTTAGCAGTACATTTATAGCATTTAGCAGCACATTTTTAGCATTTAGCAGTACATATATAGCATTTAACAGTATATTATAGCATTTAGCACATTTAGCATTTACAGTACATTTATAGCATTTAACAGTACATATATAGCATTTAACAGTACATATATAGCATTTAACAGTACATTATAGCATTTAGCAGCACATTTATAGCATTTAACAGTACATATATAGCATTTAACAGTACATATATAGCATTTAACAGTACATTTATAGCATTTAACAGTACATTTATAGCATTTAACAGTACATTATATAGCATTTAACAGTACATATATAGCATTTAACAGTACATTTATAGCATTTAACAGTACATTTATAGCATTTAGCAGTACATATATAGCATTTAACAGTACATTTATTGCATTTAACAGTACATTTATAGCATTTAGCAGCACATTTATAGCATTTAACAGTACATATATAGCATTTAACAGTACATTTATAGCATTTAACAGTACATATATAGCATTTAACAGTACATTTATAGCATTTAACAGTACATATATAGCATTTAACAGTACATTTATAGCATTTAACAGTACATTTATAGCATTTAGCAGTACATATATAGCATTTAACAGTACATAGCATTTAACAGTACATTTATAGCATTTACAGCACATTTATAGCACTTTTTTATTTATGCAGTACATTTAGCATTTAGCAGTACATTTATAGCATTTAACAGTACATATATATAGCATTTAACAGTACATATATAGCATTTAACAGTACATATATAGCATTTAACAGTACATTATATACATTTAGCATATATAGCACATATAGCATTTAACAGTACATATATAGCATTTAACAGTACATATATAGCATTTAACAGTACATTTATAGCATTTAACAGTACATTTATAGCATTTAACAGTACATTTATAGCATTTAACAGTACATATATAGCATTTAACAGTACATTTATAGCATTTAACAGTACATATATAGCATTTAACAGTACATATATAGCATTTAGCAGTACATATATAGCATTTAACAGTACATATATAGCATTTAGCAGTACCTTTATTGCATTTAACAGCACATTTATAGCATTTAGCAGCACATTTATAGCACTTTTTAGTATGTTTACTGCATTTTCGTACATTTATGGCATTTAGCAGTACATTTATAGCATTTAACAGTACATTTATAGAATTTAGCAGTACATTTATAGCATTTAGCAGCACACTTATAGCACTTTTCAGTATGTTTACTGCATTTAGCCGTATATTTATGGCATTTAGCAGTACATTTATGCCATTTAACAGTACATTTATGACATTTATCAGTACATTTAGCATTAAGCAGTACATATACGGCATTTAGCACTACATTGCGCCACGTCCACGCAGAGCCCAAGGTGTGTGATTGGTCAGCTTGGCAACGTATTTCCGGTGTAGCGTCGTACATATTCCACCGTACCGCCATTTTAAAAGTCCATAGAGAAGAAACAAAGCCTGGACACGGACCAAGCAGCCAAAAGGATCATCGAAGAAGTGAAAAATGTATACAGATTGCATGTATTTGTCATTGGTGCTACAGCAGAAACCCAAAACACCAATGAACATTTACATTTACGGCATTTGGCAGATACCCTTATC
>JACRUU010000011.1:4206432-4211432 GCA_030449085.1 Kryptopterus vitreolus | reverse complement strand
TTCCCTCAGGTGTCACGGGGAGTCTGTGCTTATCTCAGGCGTCTATGGGCATTAAGGCAGGATACACCCTGGATAGAATGCCAACCCATCGCAGGACACACACACACTCACACTCACACACACACACACACACACACACACACCACACACACACACACACACAAACACTAGGGACAATTTTCCAAGGTGCCAATCAACTTACCGTGCATGTTTTTGGACTGGGGAGGAAACCGGAGAACCCGGAGAAAAACCCCATGAGGCACGGGGAGAACATACAAAACTCCACACACACACACACACACACACACACACACACATGGCCGAGACGGGAATCGAACCCAGACCCTGGCGGTGTGAGGCTAACGTGCTAAACACTAAACCACCGTGCTGGAAATACGCCTAATGGAAACGCGTCGAATTCACAAAACGTTTTTACGTTTATACAAGGTGTTTCTTTGACGATGCGTAAAAGGAATAATTCGCAAAATTGTAATGGAAACGTTTTTTTTACGCATTTCCCGGTCACGTGATCTACCTCACCTTGCCTTGGGTGTGACGCTGCAGGTGCTACAAGAGGCGCTAGTGCACTGCACAGCTCCAAAAACGTGGACTCGTTCATCCGGAAATTCTGAATCCACAGGTCCTCTGTGAAATCCCGCACTATTACCTCCCAGAACGAGCGCATACGTGGCCACGCCCGAGTATAGGAGGATCGCCTCGCCATTAATGCTTGTATAAAGCGCCGACGTCTCCCGATTACTAATAAAAACGCCGAATGTGATATAAGTAATCCTGACGATATCCGTCTCCATTTTCTTTGAACGACGTATCACGAGTTTTAGTCGCGTGATATGGTTAATGGGAGGTGGTGTAGCCCAGTGGTTAAGGTGTTGGACTCGGGACCGGAAGATCACGGGTTCAAACCCCACCACCACCACCACCAAGCTACCACTAGTGGGCCTTTGAGCAAGGCCCTTAACCCTCAATTGCTCAGTTGTAAGTCGCTCTGTATCCAGGGCGTCCGCTAAATGCCATAAATGTAATGGAAACACCGTCATTTCGCAAACAACTTTCTACCGACATTTAGAAAACATCGCAAAAATTTGGAGTGAATTTGTAACGTAAACGCGTCTAGTGAGCCATTGAGTATTTGTCGGGTTACATAGGACGATCTTTATAACCAACAGATGCAGTGGTTCGATTGGTCCAAACAGGGTCTAGATCGCAGGGAATATTACCACACTTCAACAACCACCAGACCTGTGTGTGGTAAAGCCGTTCCCAAAACGCGTTTGGCCTCAAGATTTATTTATGTAATCGTTTAGCTTTGTTTTGATCCGTACTAATTTTGTTTATTCCGTCCTCCATTGGTCCTCCTGTGACTGGTTAGAATCTGTTACAGCCAGCGCTGTTATTCATCTTCATGTTTATTCCCTGTCGATGGTTATTCTATTCGTTCTGGAAAATCAGTTTTAAACCCCCCTAATAAAAATATTTTCCCGGGGTATTTTTATTTTATTTTATTTATTTCTTTTTGCGAAACTCGCATTTCTGGAACAGCTGCAGCACACATTTCAGTCATGATGCTCGCGCAGTACGGGTGCAGCTCTCTGTCATACCGAATATCTGTCGATTCTTCAACTTGTCCCTGGTGGAAGATGAGTCTTATTCGCTCCAGCACTTCCTCTGAGAGTTTTCAGTCAGTCAGGACACATTCAGGTCAAGATATCTTCCCTTGTATTCAATCCCAATCCCCATTCACCGTGTCTGTGCTGCCAGTGTTATTACCACCCAACAAATTCGTCTCCCTGTACTGAACGCAATTACAACAAAACGTCATTAATATAGAACTGTAGGATATTAATTAGGTCACGGATGCGTTCTGGCCAAGTCTCTGATTTATACTATTTCAATGTCATTATATTGTCGAAATTCTTTGTCACATGATTAGCAAAATTTGCTTTATTATTCCGGAACAATACTTTCATCAAATGCTGCTAATTAGAGGGTGATAGGACAATTATTAGCCATAATGGCGTAATCTTTTTGATACACTTGTAAAATGTTGTGTGTATCGAATATTTCAGATGCAAGTACACTTTCCCAACGCGCCGAACTAATAGTACATTCTAATATTACTTTCCCTTACATATTACGGAATATGGGGTTTTTTTGTTTTTGTTTTTGTTTATGTTAGCACAAATGGAAAGAGAAATGGGAGGGGATGATAAATTAGTCTCCAAAAGGAACGTACATTTAATTTTTAAAAAATATTATTATTATTATTATTAATATTATTATTTCAAAGTAAATGCATATTGAACTGTATTTTGAATATCACAAAAATGTTGACAATATCATAACATACAATAACATGATATATATATATATATATATGATATATATATATCTATATATATATATATATATATATATATATATATATATATATATATATATATATATATATATAGTGTGTGTGTGTGTGTGTGTGTGTGTATTGCCCAGCCACGTTGCCTTAGTGGTTAACACGTTCGCCTCACACCTCCAGAGTCCAGGTTCGATTCTCTCCTCCACCATGTGTGTGTGTGGAGTTTGCATGTTCCTTCCCCCCCCCGTGCCTCAGGGGGTTTTTCTCCTGGTTCTCATGTTTCCTCCTGATCCAAAAACATGCACGGTAGGTTGATTGGCACCTTTAAAAATTGTCCCTAGTGTATGAATGTGCGTCTATGTACCCTGCGATGGGTTGGCACCCTGCTTCCTTGATGACCCCTGAGATGGGTACAAGTTCCCCACGACCCGAGAGAAAAGTGGGATAAAGCGGTAGAAGATGAATGAATGAATGAATAAATGAATGAATATCGCCCAGCCGTGCTACTAATGCCTCCTCATGGATTTGAATACATTATTCCTTTTTTCATTGTCACATGGTATGCATTTTAAAAGCGATCAGGGAACGTAGAGGCTGTTGTCGGAATGACATTATACAGCTGCTATAACAACTGAATAAATATACAGTATAATGCGTGCCATTCGTGATAATGGATGTGAATCGAGGAATCCTGACTGCTGTAGGATCTTCTCCCATAATTAGAAAACGAATAGGATGGCCTCAGTACCGTATGTAGCCTTTTACATTACGAGGGAGGTCCAAAATAAGACGTCATTAACGTGCAAATCCTGATGATTCTTAAGTTCCACCTTTCTTTTGATATCTCTCCCTCTTTCCTTCTTTTTTTTTCCTCTCTCGTTCGTACTTTCTTTCTTTCTTGCTTTCTTTGGCCTAGTTAAAAGGCGGGCTGCGTAACACTATCCGAGGCCTTGAATGGCCTGTGCGTGGGAATGAGAACACCAGCATTGTTCTCCGGCAGGAGCTGAGAATGTGTTTTGTAAAGGATTTTGTACTGTGCGATGAAACTAATCTACCTAGTCCCAGGATGATTCTGGCTCTTTGCGAGTGTGCTTTTGTGCAGTCTCTCTCTCTCTCTCTCTCTCTCTCTCTCTCTCTCTCGTTTGATTCTTTCTGGACCCGTATCGCAGATGCGCCTCATGGTGCAGCAGCACACGGTGACGTCTTTGGCCGCCCGCTTCCTGTTTATTGAGTTAACCTGCACGGCTTATCGGACATGAGAATTCAGCTCACGTGGCTGCTCTGTGCGAGTCTTGGCGTCCAGGTGGTGAAGCCCGGTACCTGTCCTCTGTCCCTCTGCTGGTGGATGTCACCCAGTGGGCTTTATGAGCTCCAGCTGTGCCGGCCACCTGGCCCCCACTTCACCACCCAATACCCTCGCGTTAACTCTCCAGAGTGCTGACCTAGATACCGGGCCCCAGGGAGCGGATAATAGCACCGCGCCGCAAACAAACAACCCCAATCTGTCAGGTGCAGGTTACTGCAGAGGAATTGGGAAATGTTAACTCGGGGGGAGGGGGGTAAGAAAAAGGTTTTTTATTTTCCCTTCCCCAAATGTCTGACTTCCAATTTTAGACGTCCTGCACTGTTTATTTATTTATTTATTTAGCGTATTAAGTTGGCGTCGGTACAGATTTTTGGGGTTTTTCATCACTATTGCTTTAATTTTATAACCAGTGTTTGTTTGTATTTTAAAGGTTTCTTCACATTAAGTATGTAATACACAGTGTTTTTGAAGGTTACTTTGGAAATAGATTACGTATGAGCCGATTCAAAATGTACGTGTACGTGTTCAAAAAGTCGTTTAACTTTTCAATTAACTGATTACATTCGATTATTTTCTTTTGTCCACTAGGTGGCGCTTTAAGTTAACATTAAGTTAACATTCCTTCGGTATAAGTAGGTTATGTTAATGAAATTGAGCTGTATCAACATTTAATTGTTGATTGGGTTTTGGGCGAAGGTCTTTGGCATCTTTAACATTTTCTGAATTAACTGTAATTTTATTCATTCATTCATTCATCTTCTACCGCTTTATCCGATCTTCCCTCGGGTCACAGGGATCCTGTGTCTATCTCAGACATCTATGGGCATTAAGGCAGGATACACCCTGTATGGAATGCTGCAGGACACACACACACACACTCACACACATTCATAAACTAGGGACAATTTTCCAAGGTGCCAATCAACCTACCGTGCATGTTTTTGGACCGGGAGGAAACCGGAGAAAAACCCCCTGAGGCACGGGGGAGAGCATGCAAACTCCACACACACATGACCGAGACAGGAATCAAACCCGGACCCTGGAGGTGTGAGGCGAACGTGCTAACCACTAAGCCACCGTGCCCCTTGCAATTTTATTAACAAATATTTTTTCTCAGCAACTTTAACAAATTAGTGTTACTTTTATTTTGTAATTAAACTACGCGACGCCGTTACACTACGTAACTCGTTACTCCCCAACACTGGTAATACACCAAGTCTACTAAGTACTTAGTGCCAGGAATGGTCTTTTGTAAGGAGTCGTAATGGAGGTGGTAGCTAAGGCATTGGACTCTGGACCAGAAGACCGCAGGTTCAAATCCCA
>JACRUU010000011.1:4201432-4203932 GCA_030449085.1 Kryptopterus vitreolus | reverse complement strand
AATTCGTCTATTAGAAGTGTATTTAGGCCTTTTTATTCATGGTGTTTGTACGTATGTGTGAAAATAAAACCTTTGGAGAAGGTCACTATAATGGTTTTAATGTCCCCGGTTTCCCCCGTGATGAATTTGGCGTGATTGCGTTTGTTGCCTGATTGTATTCGTCTGTTCGGAACTTGCTTCCCAGTCGTGTTCCCAAGTCTCGCCGTGTAGTTTTAGTGCCGGAGCTGGTTTTCCAGGTTTTGGATCCTTTTTCGGGTTTTCCTTGTTTCTCATTATGAATTGTTTTTTTATCACTGTGTCTCTGCACGGCCATTTTCAAAGTACAGGACCTTTAAGGACTATAACATTTTCGATTCCCACCATTTTATCCATTATATCGTTAAGGACAAAGATGTGTTTTTTTCTTCTTCTTGAAGCTGCAATATTCCTTTGGTGCAGTTGGGAATTGAATCCGATTCTGGAGTCGGATACTTAGGATTCAGAACCGGACACACATGCATCTTTTTTTTTTTCTCATTGCAATCTTCCAGGACCTTCCTCATGTCCAATCTTCAGGGACCTTCCTCGTGTCCAATCTTCAGGGACCTTCCTCGTGTCCTATCTGCCAGGACCTTCCTCAAGTCCAAACTACCAGGACCTTCCTTGTGTCCAATCTTCCTGGACTTTCCTTGTGTCCAATCTGCCAGGACCTTCCTAGTGTCCAATCTGCCAGGACTTTCCTTGTGTCCAATCTACCAGAGCCTTCCTCATGTCCAATCATCCAGGACCTTCCTCGTGTCCAATCATCCAGGACCTTCCTCGTGTCCAATCTTCCAGGACCTTATGTGGTAATCTAAACATTAGCTTACAAAATAGACTATGGGAAGCGCTCAAAACTGTGGCAAAACTTTTGTAAAAAAAACGAAGACTAATTAGAGGTAATTATTGAGCTAATTATTGTAAGAAACTAGTATTGTTAAAGCAAGGCGTCACGACCGACATAACTAAGAATCTGCAGTTGGTTCACCATTTCGAATCGAAACTGGGAATCAATAGGAATCAGGTTTTGGTATGAATGAAAATTGCTTATGGAAAAAGAAAAGTACAGAAAACAGTTTGTTAAACCACACGATGGAAACACAATGTGCTCAATAGTCCTCAATGTGGGGTCACTATTTTGCCCAAGGTAAAGTGTGTGTTTGCCGGAAGGAAGAGGTCGATGTCACATCTAAGGCAGATGATACCTCAGGCTGTGGATGGCTGTTGTTCACAAACCTTATGACCTGGTGTAAAAAAAAAACTGCGTTGGCAGTGAGGGTGTGAAGGGGTGTGCTGAGAGAGAGAGAGAGAGGGGGGGGGGGGGCGTTGTCATTATTGTCCTTGATGTGGATTGCTATCCTGATTATTGGAGGCCCTCTTGTGTTGGTAAGGTTGTTCCTGGAGATGATTCACCACCCACTGAAAAGCCTTGATGTGTATAAGCTTGTTATACACAGGACATAGGGAGTGGGAGCTCAGCGGTTATGGTATTGGCCTCTGGACAGGAAGATCGCAGGTTCAAGTCCCACCACCACCTAGATACCACTAGTGGGCACCTTGAGCAAGGCCCTTATCCCTCAAATGCTCTCAAAAGTCTCTCTGGATAAGGGCGTATGCCAAATGCTTTAAATGTACATACGTGCCATGTAGGAATATATTGTTTATTATATATTATATATATATATATATATATATATATATATATATATATATATATATATATATATATATATATATATATATATATACCGTAAATTCTGGACTATAAGCCGCTACTTTTTTTTTCCTAGGTTTTGAACCATGCGGCTAATAATAAGGTGCGGCTATTCTGCAGATTTTTTCCCGACCGCTAGGGGCTCTAACCGGAATTAGAATCAAAACTAACACAAAATAAATGCAAAGAAGAAGAATGCGCTAGTTCCTCTTTAGCAGATATAAGTGGGTAGAAGCGGATAGAAGGAGGACAAACTCTATCTTTACAAGGTTAAGGTGACGTGATTTCACACACAGGAGAAATGAAGATAAATACTGTAAATAGCGCTTATTTTCTCTTGGTTCTGTTCCGTTTTAATCAGCAAAGTTGCTACTCGGTGCTCTCTCTCTCTCTCTCTCCTCCCCTGCTCTTTCCCCCCCCCCCCCCCCCCCACACACACACACACACGCACAAATCAACCAAAGTTGTTCTTGATTTTCCCTCTCCCGATATAAGCCCGGTTCACCTCTACAATCCCCGTCCGGGCTCGTAGCACATACCTAGTGTCGCGGACACGGACGCTCGATATATGTTTATGCCTAACCTTTGTCTGTTCCCGATTCACGGACTTCCAAGTCCGCCACCGCTCCTGCTCTCCGGTACTCCCGGTACCACGGCGCGCAGAGCGCAAGGCTCCCTAGCCTGTCTGGCCGCTCCGTATGAGCGGCGTCTCCTGAGTTCTTTATTCTAATAAATCCTGTTTTGTATGAATTCCGGATCTCCGCGTCT
>JACRUU010000011.1:4193932-4196432 GCA_030449085.1 Kryptopterus vitreolus | reverse complement strand
TAGTTTAGTA
The DNA here is from genome assembly GCA_030449085.1 of Kryptopterus vitreolus. Lineage (NCBI taxonomy): Eukaryota > Metazoa > Chordata > Actinopteri > Siluriformes > Siluridae > Kryptopterus > Kryptopterus vitreolus. The sequence goes on along the minus strand of JACRUU010000011.1, from coordinate 4,196,422 downwards.
CAATAGTTACACTTTTGTGTACACTTTTGTCCATCTTGTACCACTTAAGCAGTGTTGGGGGAGTAACTAGTTACGGCGTTACGTAATTTAATTACAAAATAAATGTAATAGTGGGGGCACGGTGGCTTAGTGGTTAGCACATTCGCCTCACAACGCCAGGATCCGGGTTCGATTCCCGTCTCAGCCATGCGTGTGTGGAGTTTGCATGTTCTCCCCGTGCCTCAGGGGGTTTTTCTCCGGGTTCTCCGGTTTCCTCCCGGTCCAAAAACATGCACGGTAGGTTGATTGTCACCTTGGAAAATTGTCCCTAGTCTATGAATGTGTGTGAGTGTGTGTGTGTGTGTGTGTCCTGCGATGGGTTGGCATTCCATCCAGGGTGTATCCTGCCTTAATGCCTATAGACTCCTGAGATAGACACAGACTCCCCGTGACCCGAGGGAAGATCGGATATAGCAGTAGAAGATGAATGAATGAATGTAACAGTAATTCGCTACAGGTACTGAGAAAAAAAATATGCGTAATTATATTACAGTTACTGATGAAAATGTTAAAGATTACAAATTGGTTATTTATAATTTTTTCGATGATTTGAGAGTTTTTTCCTTAGAGTGTTAACTGAAAGCGCCACCTAGTGGACAAATGAAAATAATCCAATGTAACCGGTTACTTTACTTTTATAAAGTCATTGAAAAGTTACACTAAGTATTACATTTTGAATAGAGTCATTTGTAATCTGTAATCTATTTGTAATCTACATTTACAAAGTAACCTTCCCAACACTGCACATAAGGTCCTGGCAGATTGGACGTGCGGAAGGTCCTGGCAGAATCCCCTCTTTGATTCTTATTCTTAAGTATCTGATTCCAGAATCGGAATCGCTTTTTGATTCCCAACCCCAGTGAAGTGTGAACAATCTATTGTCCTGCTTTAGCAAGATTTTATTCTTTATTCTGTTGATTTGCTGATTCATTCAGAGGATGTATTTAAATTATGCAAAACACGCTTTGGTTTAAACAAGGCATGCAGTGCGGTGCCATATTCTACCATATACTGTTCATTTTAAACCCGGCTGTGGGATAAAATTATCGACAAATCCAGAACACATTCATTCATTCATTCATTCACCTTCTACCTCTTTATCCGATCTTCCCTCGGGTCACGGGGAATCTGTGCCTATCTGAGAAATGGGCATTAAGGCAGGATACACCCTTGATGGAATGCCAACCCATCACAGCACACACACACACACACACACACACACACACACTCAAACACACATTCATACAGTAGGGACAATTTTTCCAAGGTGCCAATCAACCTACCGTGCATGTTTTTGGACCAGGGAGGAAACCGGAGAACCCGGAGAAAAAAACCCCGAAGCACGGGGAGAACATGCAAACTCCACACACACATGGCCGAGACGGTAATCGAACCCGGACCCTGGCGGTGTGAGGCGAAAGATTTTTCATCATATACTATCATTTTAATCAAAGATGGAAGTGAGATTCACTGGTTCATCCCTGAACTCCCACAAGAATGTCAGTAATCATAGAGAATTGAATATTATTTCTGCAGACTATTGATATAAAGGGAATACATGAATATGTCTGCGTAAATGATTTGTGTTCAGCTGTGTAGTGGATCTGGTGGCTCTTTTGACTGTGTTATAATCCAGATTGATAAACCTAATCAAATATTATCATTCTGTCTTCGCCACAGGTCAGCTGATCCAACAGGAGTCCAGCAGCAACAGATAGCGGACACTGACGCCTGTAAGTCCTGCTGATTTATTCATTTTAGTCTTTGTGTTTTATTTTATAATTCACTCATTTAAATATATTTGCTGCAGTCCTTGCAGGAGGTGAATCAGAATTTGGGTTTGTCAAATAAATAAAACGCATCCCGAAACTGGTGCTGTAATATATTAGATATATACATGTTTTGATGTAAAGTAGCAATGTGAACCGACTATAATGTCTCACAGGGATAATGAACATATAGCTAACTGTGTTTCAATATTAACACAGTATTATTTACAGGGATGTATTGCCACTGAGTTTTATTTTGTATTTTTTGTATTTTTTTTAGGGCTTTCAAAATGAACGTATTAATAATGCGTTATTGCAGATTCAGGAGTTTATATATATATATTATATATATATATATATATATATATATATATATATATATATATATATATATATAAATTCCTTAATTTTTTTATTTGTATTGACTTTGTTCCCTTATTTTCCTGTTTTTATAGACAGACAGAGATGTTGATAGATTGATAGCCAGCCAGCCAGATACACAGACACAGACAGACAGACAGACAGACCACAGACAGGCAGATAGACAGATACTAGATAATAGATAGATAGACAGACACACAGACAGACAGATAGACAGACACAGACAGGCAGATACACAGATAGATAGACAGACAGATACAGACAGATAGACATAGATAGATAGATGGATGATAGATGACGA
>JACRUU010000011.1:4141432-4188932 GCA_030449085.1 Kryptopterus vitreolus | reverse complement strand
TAGAGGACACGAGAAAGACTCCATAGCTCTCTGCCTACCAGCGATCACTAAAGAGTCCACATCACACACAGCTTCATGTGGCGTCCCGAATCGTTTTTACACTCGTTTTTTTTTTACTCGTTTATTTTAGGATTTATTAAAATGAGTAACTGTTCTGTAACCCTGCAGTGAATTAGGAAACTGTACACATGATGATGTGAAACTCCAAACAGAACAGTTCATACTCCAGTTTGTCCTCCAGCACCAGCCACAAGAACGTCCCAAAGCACCAGGACGCTGTTCATTCTCTCTATCACAACTCTATCGTTCTTTTATTTTCCCTTTTCTTCCCACCTACATTCTGTACTTTCAGTCTGTCTACCTGCATACCATCCTGATTCATTGTTTTCTTTCTTCTCTGTTCTTTTTATCCTTTTGTTATCCTCTTCTTTTGTTGTTCTTCTTCCATCATTCCATCCTCTTTGTTTTATCCTTTTGTTGTTCTTCCATCCTTTTTTATGCGTTTGCTCATCTACTTTTGTTATTGTTGTTGTTGTTCTTCCATCATTTCATCCTTTTTTATCCTCTTGTTCTTCTTCCATCCTTCTTAGTCCATTTGTTCTTCTTCTTTTTTTGTTCTCCTTCCATCCTTTTTTATCCTTTTGTTGTTCTTCTTCCATCCCTCCATCATTGTTGTTATCCTTTTGTTGTTCTTCCATCCTTTCATCCTTTTTAATCCCTTTGTTCTTCTTCATTTTTGTTCTCCTTCCATCCTTTTTTATCCTTTTGTTGTCCTTCATTTGTTGTTCTTTATATCCTTCCATCATTTTTGTTATCCTTTTGTTGTTCTTCTTCCATCCTTCCATCCTTTTTAATCCCTTTGTTCTTCTTCCTTTTTCTTCTCCTTCCATCCTTTTTTATCCTTTTGTTGTCCTTCGTTTGTTGTTCTTCCATCCTTCCATCATTTTTGTCATCCTTTTGTTGTTCTTCTTCCATCCTTCCATCCTTTTTAATCCCTTTGTTCTTCTTCTTTTTTGTTCTTCTTTCATCTTTCCATCCCTTTTTTGACTTACCGACCGGCTGACCATCTTTATTTCTACGTTCTGTCCTTCCTGCCATCCTGCCTACTTTCCTTTCTACATGTATGGCATTTAGAACCCCCCCCCCTTCCTTCCCCTTTTTCCCGTCCTCTCTTATCCAGAGCAACATACAGAAGGGATTTGAGGGACAGAAATTTTTTTCATTTTTTTTCCCTTCTTTTTTCACTCCTCTACTTCTCACCTTTCATATCTTCAGTGACCTTCAGAACACACTTTTTAATCTCCTATTTGGGCAAAAATAATAAACATCTTTTTATTGTTTTTTTATTTTTATTTTTTAAATTTTAAAGTCTTTTTAGTCATTTTTAGTCCCTTTAATGTTTTTCCCACTCATTTATTTATTTATTTATTTTTGCTCACGATAATCACCGGCTTCCTCTTGAAGGGTGCCAATAATTATTATCTGAGCATCTTTGCTCATTTCTGTCCCATCCGTCCCTCTCTCTCTCTCTCTCTCTCTCTCTCTCTCTCTCTCTCTCTCTCTCTCTCTCTCTCTCTCCGTACCGTGTGGAGAGACAAGGAGGAGGGGAGGAGTAGCAGAACCACGTGCATGTGTGTACGCTCGTGCGCGCTCACGCATGTGTGTGTGTGTGTGTGTGTGTGTGTGTGTGTGTGTTCTGGTTTCCGTCTGGTAGACCTGCACCGGGAGAGGGGCGTCTCATACTTTCACACCTCCAGCGCACGCGCGCGCAAAAAAACGCGCGCGCGCGCGTGTGTGTGTGTGTGTGTGTGTGTGTCAGATAGTGGCCAGGACAGCGCAGTAGAGGCAGTTACTGTTAGTGTGTGACAGTGTCGAATGGCGCTGCTGCTGGACTGCCCGCCCTGCGTGGGCGCCTACTACTGCCTCATGAGGACCCGGTTCAAGAGGAGGCGCAAGAAGCGCTCCGAGCGCAAAGGTCAGCCTGCTCCGTCACAATATCGCACGCCATCACACGCGCGCTCTGGATCGCTTAGTGTGCGTTTCCGAGGTTGTGTTATAGACGGTTTGGGGTGTTTAGTTGTGTACGGATTGGACGGAATCTAATGGCGTTAACTTAGTGTTGAGTCAATACCCACAATTCTTTGTCGGAGGAACAATTAATGCGATAGAATCACAACTCTATGAATGAATTTAACAGATTTCCGTGTGACGTGATGTTTCGATTTGACACAATGCAAGGGAGAATTTGAGCTATAGTACATAAATACAATTTTTGTTGTTGTTGTTGTTGTTGTTTTCTAGCTTTGTAAACCATGCAGTGTTTCCGTGCAATATGTACATGAGTCAGTGTGTACTTCCTGACGTGCGTTGCTCGTTTCACTACAGTAACTGTGTCCCCATGTGCAGCGAAAGTCTTTTTTTTTGGGGGTGTGTGGGGGGGGGGTTATTTTCATTCAAAAACCTGGTAAGGGGTCGTGGTGGGGTCGGGTCGGAGCCCGTCCGCGCAACACACCGCATGTATAATACACACCCATCTGTGTAATTTAATTGTGCAGTTTTTAAAAACTCAGGACTGAAGCACCAATTTTTAAGGGTTTTTTTTTTTGGGGGGGGGGGGTTTGGTCGATCGTGGTTAGTGGTTATGGGGTTGGGGGGGATTATAAGGTAGTGCTTTACTCGTGTACACTTTTCAAATGGCAAAAATGTGCAACGGATCACAATAAAACGCATGCTTCGGATTATGTATACCTTGTGTGTGTGTGTGTGTGTGTGTGTGTTGTTTATATATATATATATATATATATATATATATATATATATATATATATATATATATATATATATATATCCTGTCCAAAAAAAAGATTACTTACACTTACTTACATGAGATTGACTTTTATTATAATAACACACACTTGTGTTATTGAGTTTGTGCATGTTCTCCCCGTGCCTCAGGGGGTTTTTCTCCGGGTTTTCCGGTTTCTCCCCCGGTCCAAAAACATGCACGGTAGGTTGATTGGCACCTTGGAAAAATTGTCCCTAGTGTATGAATGTGTGTGTGTGTGTGTTTGTGTGTGTGTGTGTGTGTGTGTATGTGCCCTGTGATGGGTTGGCATTCCATCCAGGATGTATCCTGCCATAATGCCCATAGACACCTGAGATAGGCACAGATTCCCCGTGACCCGAGGGAAGATCGGATAAAGCGGTAGAAGATGAATGAATGAATAAATAACACACACTATGTACACAAATCCAAATGAAGCTAGTGCAAAAAAAAACCATATATATATATATATATAGTAGTACCATATAAGTGGTAACATCGTTTAGGACAACACTGTATATATGCATTGGATCGTTTCAGCATAAAAAAATAAATAAATAAATAAACGGAAAAGTGGGAGGAGCTATCATTTGCTTTCCATTTATAACCATACATGCGATTCGAATGGAGGATTTTCACGTTCTACTAATGCATCCTGTTCGCACCACTGGTTACTTCAAAAGTAATACCGGGGCAAAAAAACAACGGATGGATAATAAGCCAGAACTTAAAAAAAAATAAAGAGCAATTAAAATGAGCATTTAATCCGCGGTTGACGAGCGCGCCGGACTGTGACTCGCGATCCGTACAGAAATACCTTACACCCCTAATAATGTGCAGTGAAATACGCTTGTCAACTTTTATACGTTTAATTCGTATCCTTATTCTTTCTTCATTGCTATTTCTTTTACAAACATTATTTTTGGTGTATTTTTTTCCCATTTATTTATTACAAATGTTTCTTTTTTACTATTTCTTATGTCGGATGGTCGTAAGAAGCATTTGCATATCGTACCGCGTGCATGTATGCATATGTGAAGAATAAAATTCGAAATTTCATTCATTCATTCATCTTCTACCGCTTTATCCGATCTTCCCTCGGGTCATCCCTTGACATTGTTATATTACAATGCCAAGCCATTGCAGGACACACACACACACACACACATTCACACACTCACATTCACACACTCGGGACAATTTTCCAAGGTGCCAATCAACCTACCGTGCTGTGGGAGGAAACCGGAGAACCCGGAGAAAAACCCCCTGAGGCACGGGGAGAACATGCACACTCCACACACACATGGGCGAGACGGGATTCGAACCCGGACCCTGGCGGTGTGAGACGAACGTGCTAACCACTAAACCACCGTACCCTAAATTTGATTTATGTTTTTTAAATAAATTAATTAATTTAATTAAATACATAAGTAAATAAATAAAAAACAGTAGATTAACACTATTAACAAGAGGTTGAATGAAAAAAAAAAACGCAGCAAAAAATAAAAAAATAAAAAAATTTGCACATAATAAAACTGTCCTGTATTTGTTCATAATTCATAATATATTATACAATATTTCATGAGAAATTAAAAAGTTATGAAGCGGCGTGTAAACATTTATAAATATATAAATATAATTATTGCCGCTTCATTCCCCAGAAAACTATTATCAAATCTCCTTTGTAGTTGTATTTCCTTATCTTATTTATTTATACTATTTATTTTGTTATATTACATTTTTTTTAACAACCTTATATTTCTAGCGGTAATAATTTTAACAGCGTTGTTTCTTCAATAAAAGAATGCTCGTATGGGAATGTCATTTTGCTTAAACACGCTCCGTGTTGTCGGGAATAAACGAAAACGACAACAAAATATGTGAAAACAAGTATTAAACGGACGAGTGCTGTAGACGTGCGAGACTCAGCGGGGCTTGTTGACTGATGAGATTGTTTAGCAGATAAGAGAGTAGATCGTTAGTGCTTCATCGCCTCCTTGAGGTTTGAAGAAAATAATCAAGGTACGGGTGCAATCAGTGTTCGGCGCCGGAGGCTGGTTTTCTATTTTATTTATTTGCACCTTAAATCTTTGCCGAATGAACGACGCCCTGATGACGAGCAGGACAATCAACAGTTGTTTGTGTCTCCCGTGTTTACCGCAGAGGGATTTCAGTGCAGCTTTGTTTGTTTGTTTGTTTGTTTGGTCGGTGCCTCAGGGTCTTAAGGCCCTTCCGTTTACGTGTTCGCTCATCAAGTAATGGACGGGAGTAGAGAGCTTTTCACACGACACAATCACTGACTCTGAGAGCGCACGGCTTTTACCCGACTTGATTGATTGATTACGTTCTAAAAGAAGAGAGCGCTGATATAACCGCGGTGTTTACACCTGACATTCTACCCAGTAGGATTCCTTAATATCGTCGAAAAAGAAATGAAGGGAACGACAAGGTGAAAACGGAAATGCAAATGTTTTATTCCTTCTTCTATTATATCATGTTCATTCATTCATTCATCTTCTACCGCTTTATCCGATCTTCCCTCGGGTCACGGGGAGCCTATGCCTATCTCAGACGTCTATGGGCATTAAGGCAGGATACACCCTGGATGGAATGCCAACCCATCACTTCACACACACACATTCATACACACATTCATACACTAGGGACAATTTTCCAAGGTGCCAATCAACCTACTGTGCATGTTTTTGGACTGGGGAGGAAACCGGAGAACCCGGAGAAAAACTTCCCTGAGGCACGCGGAGAACATGCAAACTCCACACACACATGGCCAAGATGGGAATCGAACCCGGACCCTGGAGATTGTGAGGTGAACATGTGAACTACGAAGCCACCGTGCCCCCGTTCTGATTACTATTTTTATTTTTGCTGTTAAGACAAATAACACAAAAGTCAAGATATTTATGTTTTTAAAAACTGTATAAACAATTACTATATCTATAACACAGGGATGGTGGTAGCCCAGTGGTTAAGGTGTTGGGCTCTGGACTGGAAGATCACGGGTTCAAACCCCACCACCACCACCACCAAGCTGCCACTAGTGGGCCCTTTAGCAAGGCCCTAAACCCTGAATTGCTCAGTTGTAAGTTGCTATATAAGGGTGTCTGCCAAATGCTGTAAATGTAAATGTAATACATCAGGACAAGTGTGCATAAATCGTAGCTGGAGTGCTAGAGCGAGGTTGAATTCTCCAATCTGATTGGTTAATAACAAACGCTATAGTTGAACAGCATTCCCAATCAGACAGTTTCTACATATTGCCTGTAGTATGTTCTGAGGTGACATCAGACTCGACATACGTTGTTTCATGTGCATATCGCCATATCACATAAATGGTCATTCTGACGTACTGACGTAATGACTGTGTAATGTAAAAACACAGTTCGCAAAAGAACTCCCGAATTCGGTGTCATGCGGCGCTATAGGGTATACACTGTGAGTCACATGGGGAGAAGAACAATAGAATAGCCTTTATTTGTCACATATACATTACAGCACAGTGAAATTCTTTCTTTGCATATCCCAGCTTGTTCTTTTTTTTTTTGGAAGCTGGGATCAGAGTGCAGAATCAGCCATGATACAGCGCCCCCTGGATCCAAGGGTTACAGCTTGGCCACACCATGGCTCGAACCCCCCTCCCCAAATATGTCCTGTTGTAACATATTATTGTTCATATAGTTACAAGTCAGACACATGAACTACATGAACTCGGACTAATAACAAGTGACTTGGAGGCGGGGGGGGGGGGGGGGGGGGGGGATGGGGGGATGGGGGGGATGGGGGCATATATATATATATATATATATATATATATATATATAGGGGGGGGAGATTGTTGATTTTATTAGACATTTATATGGGACGAGGTACCTCAGTGGTCTAAGGCGGTGATTGGAAGATCTGGGTTCGAGCCCCGATATGGCCAAGCTGCCGCCCTTGGGTCCTTGAGCAAGACCCTTAACCCTCTGTGCTCCAGGGGGCGCCGTATCATGGCCTGACCCTGCGCTCTGACCCCCATACTACCAAACAACAAGCTGGGATATGCGACTTTCATTGTGCTGTAATGTATGTGGGACAAATAAAGCCTATTCTATTCTATGTAACATGTATGAAAAGGGTCGTAGGGGTCCGTGCATTGCTTAGTAAAGTTTTCTGTACAGAAGCCTTATTTAGACAGATATTGTGATATTGTGTATCTCTGATACGACACTCGTCTCTCGGATGTTTCGCAACATTAAACCTTAATTACAAACTGTTTGAACGAGTGATATTCGTTCAGGAGGTTAATATCGGTGGTGAATCGCTTCATTATCGATGCTATAACAGGCTCCAGACGGCTTCTACACACACACACACACACACACATACACACACACACACACACACACACACTCCAACATGATCGAATTCCTTACCATTGAAGGTAAGGAAAAATAGGGGGAGAAAAAAAAGCAAAGTGCACATTAAATAAAAAAAATAATAATAATATTAAAATGTGATTTAAATGTGTGTTTTAAAAAAAAACGCTTTAAAGTAGTCGTCACCCAGCAGCTGTAGGAACAGTGTGCGCTGGCAGGTGGGGTTTGTGGTTTCCTCAGCAGGGCCTCAGTGAGTGCTTGGGGCTGTGAGTGGGATTAGGAGTGGAGCCTGCAGGTCCTGAGCTTTGCTTTCAGAAAAGCGGTACACCACACCTTCGCTGTCTGCCTTAACACCCACTCACTCTGCAGCCGCCTCGCCGAAACGAGAGGCAAAATCCCGAGGTGCTGAAACGGCATTTTCACAGCTTTAAAGCCACATGCCGAGTTAAGATGATTGTCGCAGGCGCTGGTGTGTCTCGCGCTTATATCAGCTTGTACCAGAAACACGGCGGAGAGGCGGCGCAGCTCCTTTAATCTGATCCCCCCCCCCTCAAACACTTCACATGAAAGAGTGAAATTTTCCCCTCACCCTTTCATACAAGCCGTCGTTTTCCTCCACTTTTTCTTTTTTTCCCCTCAAAGTCTTTTTTTTGTTGTTTTTACGGACACTTGATTCTTCTTTAAGCCTTAATTAGAGAGTGAAAAGAATGGTAGGAAAAATGAGGAGCCCTGCAATTACGGCGCGTCGGAACCATTTTTCAGCCGGATTATCGTTTCCTGCGAAGAGAAAGGTCTCAGCCGGAAAAGCCTCTCCATTGGGCCGCTGATGACATGTGAAATGAGGAGGAGGAGGACGGCTTTCTGCACAGCCAGCAGAATGACACAAATGAACTGTTTCAGGATGGACTGGATATTAACGATGATGCATGGCTCGCGCTGACAACGCCAACTTTCGCAGCGACACATCGTTTTCAAAAGTTCCGAAGGAGCGCGCGGATTTTAGCGCTTCTAATTTGATCAGTTGCGTTTGTGGGTTTTTGTTTGCAAGCGAGCAAAAAAGGGGAAGAAAAAGAAAAGAAAAGAAAAGTGCAAAGATTGCTATTTACATTGTGCCATATATTATTATAGGTCTGAAATGAAGATATCAAAACTTATATATATGTATATATATAGATATAATATATATATATATATATATATTATATATATATATAGATATATACACACACATATATATATATGTATATATATATATATATATATATATATATATATATATATATATATATATATATATATATATATATATATATATATATATATGTATATATATATATATATATATATATATATATATAAATAAAATAAAATCACAAGTTAACTTGTGATTAATCGCACATTAATCGTTTTCAATGTACCATATACTGAATACGCTAACTAACTGTAATTATTTACATTTCACTCAAAATCTCTCCCTTTAATAAAATTATTGATTATTTAATATTTATTTTACTCTGGAAATGATTCTTTTAATATTAATTTCTTGTTCATTTCAATGTTACTTTGTTTAGTGGTTGTTTAAAATATGGGACGTGGCTCCTTTAAAAATTCTGTTCCGGTTGCTTTTCCATATTAACTGATGATATCTTTAGTTTATACGGAAGTGCATTGCATTCCAGATCATTTCAGCATTGACCTTTCCTCAGCCGCGCTTACCGCTTGGAATATAAAAGAGGTTATTTTATTAACAAAAAAACACCAGCAAAATGCATCCAGTCACTATTTTACTGTATAGAACCTAAACGTATCTCCAGTTTACATGGAAAACAACCGAAAAAGGAACAGAATTCTTAAAGGAGCCACGTCCCATATTTAACAATTAAACCAACCACAAATATTACACAGAAATGAATTTATAATAAATGAATGTTAAAAGAATAATTTCCTGAAATAAATATAAAATAATCATTTTATTTTGAATAGACATTTTGAATTCATTTTATGTATTTATACTCTAAAATATCATACATTTGATATTGTATATAAAATAGAACCTAAACAGCAGTTTATATGGAAAGCAACCAAAACCGGAACATGATTCTTAAAGGAGCCACGTAGCGTATTTAACAATTTAAAACCAGCACAAAATATTTTTTCATAGAAATGAATAAGAAATGAACGAATTAGCAAAAAATTAATATTAAAAGAATCATTTCCCGAGTGTGAATAAATATATAAAATGCTCATTTCATTTTGAAGAGAGATTTTGAATGGACTTTAAATATTTATAACATCTGTCCCAATTAGTTCTAGTATGAAAAAAGTATTAATTTATGAATTGTTGAGGAGAAAAATATGCGATTAATTAGTTAACGATAAATATATATATATAATAACTATATATATAGATATAGATATATATATATATATATATATATATATATATATATATATATATATATATATATATATATATATATATATATATATATATAGTTAGACATAATATATTGTGTGTTAAATAATACAACTTAATTGAATAACTTGATGAAATATAGGTTTGCAAATAGATCTTCCTCTCCTCTCTGGTTCGTAACGATTGGGTTGATTAATTAATTAACACATAATTATCCTCTCCCAGGCTGCTCTTGTTAAATGTCCTTTTTTTTTTCTTTTTTTTTTTCTTCCCCTCTGTCTGCTGTCGTCAGAGCTGTATTCCATTACCCGCCTGCTAACAGAGACGTCTGCATATTCATTAGGCCCAATGATGCCAGGCCTTATTGTTGATTAAGACGGCTGTGCTGTTGTGTGGCGCGTTGCCTTGTGGGCAGGGCCTGAACAATGCAGTGGCAGTCTGTTCTAGTGGGGAAATGAGCTAGGTCACACGAGCGCTGCATTACGGCGGCCTAATTAGACTTGATTAGCACGCTGCACAAAGGAGGCTGGGTCAAGCATGGACTATTGTAGTGGAACACTCCTGAGAGTGTGTGTGTGTGTGTGTGTGTGTGTGTGTGTGTGTGTGTGTGTGTGTGTGTGTGTGTCGGTCTAGAAGGAGCACGCAGTCGCATTTGGCCTCATTAAGCAGTCGTGCTGAGGCCTCTCGCATGTCTGACAAGTTAATATGCGCTTACGCAAACAAAAACTTTCTGCCACTTCCTGCACTAATATCTGCACTCGTTTGTCTGCTCTCTCACTCCTTTATTACCATCCTTTCTTTTTTTGCCCCCCCCCATAACCTTTATACATACGTCTATCCATACAGTCACTATAGTGATATTTGTGTTTTATTCATTATCTCCTTCCTCCCTATGGTATTATTCTCAGTCCAGCCATCTATCTATCTAATGTGCTCCCTCCTTACTTTTATCCATCTGTCCGTCCGTCTAGGTTCTATCCTTTCCTTTCTTCGCTATATCCATCTATCCAGCCATCCGCCGTGTGCTTCCTTCCTTCCTTCCTTCCTTCCATCTTTCTCTGCTTCTTTGATCCCTTTCTTTTCTTCCCTCCAATGATCTGCTGTTTCCATCCTTCCATTCACTGATAGTGGTGGTATCTCTTTCTCTTAACCTTCCTGTCGTTTCTCTCTTCCATCCCTTCTTTATTTGTCCCTCGCTTTATCAATTACTTACCATGTGGTCTTGGAATGATATTGGCCTGTTTGTGTGTGTGTGTGTTTGTGTGTGTGTGTGTGTGTGTGTGTGTGTGTGTGTGTGTGTGTGTGTGTGTGTGTGTGTGTGTGTGTGTTTCGCCGTTGCTGCTCTCCTTCTTTGCTTTCCGCACACCTGCCTGCCCATCAGCATTACCTTCAAACTTATTTATAACACAGTGCATTTCAAAACACACACACACCCACACCCACACCCACACACACACACACACACACAAACATACATAGTGCTGAGGGATTGCAATGTTCCTGCTTACGTGGTACAGGACTAAATCTCCACTCCTATGTGAGCACACACACACACACACGCACACATGAACACACACACATACACACACGCACACACACACACACACAAACAGGCCAATGTAGTTTTAGTAGTGACAAACTCATCTGTGTTCCTCATAATAACACTAGAAATTTGTCAGCCAGCCAAGATGATGTTATGCCATTAAAAATCTGCCACATCTTTGTACTTTTCTCACGTGGGTAAACATGTCATTCCGCACATGTTTATTTATCACTTAACCAGACGCGAAACAGATTGCGATCGTTTCCGAACGCGGATCCACAGAAGCTTTCTGATCTTTCTGAAATAAAACGAGCCTCAGAAACTCGGTACATGGTTCTCAAGCCGGTTTCACGATGGCAAATGATAAGTGGTGTGTGTGTTTGTGTGTTTGTTTGTTGATTTGTTTGTTTTTGTAAAAAAGAAAAAAAGAGAGATAAAGAGACTGGTGAAGGAGTGACAAATTATAGCTGCTGTAATGAAGGGATGCCGCAAGAGTGTTAATGATTATACCTTAATGATTAAAGTTATTTTGACATCTATCTTTCTTTTTCCTTCTACGGACCCCTATGTCCATCTATCTGCTCTGATTGGGGGCCCCAGGTTGAGGGTTCAAACCCCAGGACCGCTACGCCTTTATAGCCTTTATTTTTCACGTAAGCATTACAGCACTGTGAAATTGTTTTCTTCGCATATCCCAGTTTGCTTAGAAGCTGGGGTCAGAGCGCAGGGTCAGCCATCATACGTCCGCCCCCTGGAGCACAGAGGGTTAAGGGCCTTGCTCAAGGACCCGAGAGTGGCAGCTTCCCATCAGTAGCCTAGAGCCTTAAACCACTGAGCTACACCCCTCCCTCCCTATCAGATCCTAGCTGACCCTGCTCTCTAATCCCATTTTCCTAACAAGCCGGGATAAGCGACGAAAGAATTTCAATGGAAATTTGATTAGTACACTTTTCCTCTTTTTTCACTTTTTCCTTTCTTTCTTTCTTTTTTTCTTTGTTTGTTTTATGGTAGGTTTTTTTTCCATCCATTGTGCTCCCTTCTTACTCTCAGTTTTTTGTTTTCTGCTTTGTCGAAACACCTTTTGGTGTTTTTATTTCGTTTACATTTACGGCATTCGGCAGACGCCGTTACCCAGAGCGACTTTCCAGTTAAGGAATTGAAGGTGAAGGGCCTTGCTCATGGACCCAAGGTGAGACGCAATGTGCAAAAACAAAAGAGCTTTATTAATGAAGTTGACCAGAAGGTGGGAAAATACAAGAGGCATGGGAAGCATCCGGCACGGCAAAGCCCTCAAAAACTGGCTAAGGGCCTTGCTCAATGGCCCACTAGTGGCAGCTTTGGTGGTGGTGGTGGTGGGATTTGACCACACGATCTTCCAGTTCAGATCCCAATGCCTTAACCACTGAGCTAGCGCTTCTCCTTCCTTCGCCTTCCTTCTTTCCTTCCCGTCCGAACATACATTGGCGAGGTATTGAGCTGAGCCGCAATTTGCACGCATTGTTTGTTGTTCGTCACTGTTCACTCACCAGCCAATCAGATTTTCTTCACCGTGAGGCAGCCGTCACATTTTCTACGCTGAAGTTTGAGTCCCCTGAGTGCATCGTACGTTTCCAGACTAATTCTATTACCATTGAGCGGCGTTCTTCACTCCTCTCAAACTGCTGAGAGTAGCTGAAAACCGGGGTCAATCCTGGTCGTGTATTAGCGCTCTCAGGTTTTCTCTTTTATTGATGTGAAAAGAGGTAATTTGCCTTTCAAAAAAAAAAAAAAAAAAAAACGCAAACGGCTAATGGCAAACGGCTCATTTGCACACGTTCCCATCATTCAGGTTTCAGCAAAATGCCTTTCCGCCCATGACAGTGCAGCTATTGCAGTCGTCTCTTACATTCCCTCTGCGCATTTATCAAGTCCCAGAAATCAAGAGCCACTTTGTCAAAGCGTTCTGTCGTCCCTCCTTTTGTGGCGCGGCGTCCTAAAAGCATTCGAAGTGTAAAAAAAAAAAAAACCCGCAATTTGCCGCAAGGTGAAATTGGTGTTGGCAGACTAATTCAAATCTGTTATCGGTCATTAAAGTGCAGAAATTGAATAATGGAGCGGCCGGGTTTCGCGTGGCGGTGGGCAGTTGTGCACGCTCGTGGCGAGGCAGAGGGGGTGGATGCGCCCGTCACCCTCGTCCACCCGGCCCATCAGTTTTAATCAGGCGGAGCGACGGGCAGCCACGTCCTCCGGGAGCCTCTCTTCATTAAGTGCTCGGTCAGGCGGCGTCGCTTGCACGTGTGCTCCATTAAGGATCATTACCTGGGTTCTGTCGGCGTGCAGAACTGCCGAGGAGCCCGAGCGGAGCTCGTCGGCATCTCGGGAACGTTCATGAACCCCCAACTACTCGCGCTGCCGGTTCGCGCCCATAGAAGTATTCATTCATTCGTCTTCTTTCCTCTTGAGTTGCTGTGCCGGGATCTCAGGGGTCTTCAGGTATCAAGCACAAAATTCAACACACTTTCCAGGACATACCCGGTAGGAGGTGCCAACCCATAGAGCACCGTGCCTCCCATTCCCAGGACTACAGTGGGAATCGGTTTGTCCCTGATTGTCCCTTGTAGAGCGAGTCGAGGCGATGGTGGCAAGGAAAAACTTCCTTAGATGGTAACAGGAAGAAACCTTGAGAGGAACCAGACTCGGCAGAGAACCTCAACCTCATTTGGGTGTAGGCAGATATCCGAAGTCCCACTTCGACTGGGGTCTGTGTGTTCACGAAGCAACTGGGGCAACTCTTCATGGCAGTGTGGAAGTGTCCCCCAGTCGCCAAAGTGTCTAAGGCCGTGTTGAGGCATCATTACCCCGGAGGCAGGTCATCAGGACGGGTCAGACAGATCCATAGTGTAAAGGGCTTGGGGGGGGCGGGGGGAGTCTGGGTCACTGAAAAAATCTACCCCTCGTGGCATCACATGTGGCCCGGGAGATATCATTTCGCCGAGTCGCCCGGAGAGATGAGTGCGGCTTGCATCTTCGTTTTCGGAAAGCCGTCTCATTTCTGAACGGATCGGTTTCGAGCAGCGGATCCATCCGTCTGCGTTAGGACTCGGTGCGGTGGCTTTGACAGTTTTGCGCCGGACACTGGGCTTCAGCGTCCCTCATATTCCCTCATGTTAGCAAGACCCATCCATCTCTGTCTCCTCTCGCCTTTTTTTTTTTTTTTTTTTTTTTTTTTTGCTCGCTCTCACTCGCTCCCTGCCTCATGATTACTTTTCCATGCCTGCCGCCCTCCGACCTCCACCTGCTGTTGACAAGTGGGCACCTTGTCTCATGCCTGCAGGGCCGCAAGACTATACAAGGAGACAAATTGCCATTTTTTTCCCCGTCTGTGAAGCCTTTCGGTCCGTGCTGAACAGCGTTTCAACACCAACGCGATGTCTGTTCATGCCGTAAAACACAGACGTAATCAATGTCATACAAATCGTCATGGCTTCCTTATAAGCTAAAATGGTGTAATCGTGCGATAGTTGGGCTTATCCAAACTTTCTTGTTGTATTGTATAAAGCTTGTGGGAGAAAAGGGAACAAAGAAATGTACCAGATATTGCACATTAGACTAGAGGGAGGTCCTTAAGGCAAAGGTCTCTGGACCGCAAGATCAAGAGAGGAGGATGGATTTTGTTTACAAACAATGCGATTTTTTGGTGAGTAAAATGCTGCTGTTTTTCTAAATAATGTTGCAAGTTTATTATTGATGTTTCTTATGTGGGTCACGGCTGGAGCTGCGTTAGAATACATGTCTGGAGCTGCAGTAGTTCGCCCCTGGTTTGTTTATTCAGTACAGGCATTTATTGTGTCTACAGCAATGGCAATGGCTGTACCTTTATACTGAATTTCTGCATATTAAGATTGCTCAGTTCAGACGGAGCACTACTGAAGGCCTAGGTGAACATAAATATATATATATATATATATATATATATATATATATATATATATATATATATATATATATATATATATATATATATATATATATATATATATATATATGGGGGGCACGGTGGCTTAGTGGTTAGCACGTTCGCCTCCCACTGCAAGGGTCCGGGTTCAATTCCCGTCTCGGCCATGTGTGTGTGGAGTTTGCATGTTCTCCCCGTGCCTCAGGGGATTTTTCTCCGGGTTCTCCGGTTTCCTCCCGTCCAAAAACATGCACAGTAGGTTGATTGGCACCTTGGAAATATATATATATATATATATATACATATATATACACAAGAAATATTAAAAACAAATAAACTGTTATAAATGTACTGAAAAATGAAGCGATGTCAACTAAAATAAATTGAAATGTTATACAGGCCGGAGAAAATAACATATTTATGTATAAGCGTGAGTGGGATCGGCTACGGGAGCGGGTGGGATAGGGACAAAACTTATAACGTATTAAACAAAATAACGTATTTTTGCAGGAGCTGGACAGAAAAACTCGTCCCATGCAGGTCTCTAGCTCAGTGGTTAAGACGTTGCCCTCTGGAGCAAAACATCACAGGTTCAAATCCCACCCGAATCCCATGTAGTAGAATGTATTATCGACTAGATATTAATACTCGTTTCAAGAATTCTGGGGAAGATGTTTTCGCTGGATTTTAGTCCATTTGAACTCTAGATATAAGTGAGTCTCACTTCAAGTAGGGCATTTTTTATTTCTTTTTTATATGTGTTTATTTATTTATTTATTTACAGCTCTGTGGTCCACGCATGGAGCATCTCAGGTCGAAATGTTCTTCTGTGACCAGTGTTTCAATTTATGCAGCTCTTGGTCATCGGGTGTATCTGCCCCACAACCTTTTAACCACCACTTTTTACATCTATCGCCCTACCCCGAGGAGCGTTCTGGGATGTTCTCAAACCTCATCAAAATCTCGGCGGAGGGTAAAGGCATGCCCTAATGATTCCATCTCCCCTTAATACTTTTTATTTCCGTCTTACACATTCCCTTGTGTCTTTCCGTTTCCGAGTGTAATGGGATAAGAAGTGAACTGACTTTTCCCTACACTGGCTGTGCTGTAATTGGAGTCTGATAGGGAGCCTAATTGTAAATGGGTTTTGTATCACTACTCATTTCTTCTGATGTCCAGTGAAGGTTCGTCCTTTTTCTTTTTTTTTCCCCCCTTTCTTTTTTTTTCTTTTTTTTTTGGGTCAGGGAGAAGGTCTCCTGTGTCCGTACTAACCCGACCGTTGCTCCGGCCTCCGCAGCTCTTCTCCGAGGCGTGTGTGTGTGTTATGAAGTCGTTAATGGAATATTTCAGAAATGCATTGCGTAAATGGATTTTGAAGTCCGTGCACTGTCAAAAAAAGTAATGAAACAGTGCAATGGATTTGGATTTCGAGTCCTGGAGAACATTCTGGGCAATAATAACGTCGTTGGATGTTATTTTAACGTGAAAATGAACGTAATACTTATTAATGTGACGGTGCAGTAATTCCTGATAGATATATTCTGTGTTGTTTCCAACAGCTCTGTTACTATGGTTGTTTTTTGTTTGTTTTCAACTGCTTTTTTTTCAGAAATTTTTGGAAATTTTGGAAATTTGGAATTTGGAAATAATGAAAATTATAAAAAAAAAAAAAATATATATATATATATATATATATATATATATATATATATATATATATATTATAATTCCACTGCACTTGGTTGGATTCATAACACTCCTAAATATGCTTTCCTTTCACATTTTTGTCACATCCACGTCCACGTTCAGTTTATTGCAAAATGCTGGAATAAAGAGTAGAAAGGATAAGAATTGAAATAGAACTTACAATCAAAGAAAATAGAATTACGGTAAAAATAAACATAGTGTATGTTTTCATGCGTAAGGCAGGAACACGTGTGTCTTATTTCAGATTATTTCATGCATTTTGTGGTTATGGGTGTTACAAAGGACTTTACTTTCAGGAATGCAATGTGGAACCATCAGTACTTGTGTTAGAAAAGATCTGCCTGTAGTTCTAAAAAAAATAATACAAACTTCTCACTTTTTTTATTGAATGTATTTATTTATTTATTTGATCTGCATCAAGATTTTCTGTAGAGCGGGAAACAAAGCTTCCCCTCTGTAAATCCGCCGTGCCGAGATTCTACCCTGTGTTAAAATCCCACGAGGACGCCGTCGCGTTACCTTTATACGTAACACTTGCAATTGGTTGCATCAGATTGCGGTTCTGTCTTTAATCTAATCTTTGTTAGGAGGCGTCGCGTGTGTTTAGCTGTTTGAAGTTTCGGAAACACTTGTCTTTTGACTCTCCGTCCAGCGCCGGACATAAATAAAAGGCTGAGAATGATCCCCACGTGGAATCCAGCTATAATAAGCGAAAGGCGGGGGGGGGTTGGGGGATTTAGGGGGGGGAATCCTCTCCGGCTGAGTTTTGTTGTCAATGGAGCATAAATCCTTAGGTCAGCGGCGAGGGAGTAGGGGGCGATGAACGGCCGTATTTTACAGCCTAAATGGTGCCGGGAGGCGCCGGGCGGGAAAAAATAAAGGAGGGCAGTGCGACAGGCATCACGTGTCAGGGTTTTTTCCAATTTATTTATTTATTTAATTTTTTTGCCACTCGTCCTTGCAGTGATGGACTCTGAAATTGAGGTCGTTTATTGCCATGAGCAGTCTCCCATCCTGGTGATTTATGACTGCACCCGGAGGAAGAGTGTGTAAGACGGAGAAGCGCTACTTCCGCGCGATTATGTATTTTGGCGTCCGGAGTCGTTCTTCGCGGCGAAAGAAACTGTGCCGATACGTGCAAACAATCTTTTAGCCCCGTTCTCTTCGGCGCGATATTCCGGGGCGGCTGGAAAACCGTCTCGTAAACCTGTCAAATAAAAAAAATAAATACAAATTCATACCCGGCCCCACTATAACTTTCCACTGGTCAGACTGGAGAAGGACGTGTCGTGATGAACGGCAAGCCGTAAGATATTAAACCTTCCTTCTCAGCACAAAAAAAAAGACTTTTGGACTTCTGTAACCTTCGGTTAAGCTCAGCTTTTCCGATAGCAGAAGAACAGCAGTGTGGATTCAGCATTTTGTGCTGTAAAGTCGCTCGGCTGCCGCTGCCGCTACTGCGGCTCCTGCTGTAGCCAGCTCTCGGGTTGGCTTAAATCCTTTCCTGTGACTGCACGCGCACGCAAGAGCACTCTTATGAAGTATGTACTGCTGTTGTGCTCGCAAAGCTCATAGCTGTGTCACTTCTTAATCGCGGTGCTTTAAAAGTGCTTAGCTCGTCAAATCCGGTTCGGAAACCGAGCGCTGGATCGACTCTCGGTAAAGGAGTCATTGAGTTCAAGTCCGTTTATTTCTGTAGCGTGTTTCGCAAATGGACATTGCGTCAAAAGAAGTCGTGATGAGCAGCGGGCTGAGGGAAAAAGCTACCTTAGATGGTTGGGGGGGGTGGCTCAGTGGTTTATGGATCTCGGTTACTGATCGTTTGAGTCCCAATATCACCAAGTTGCCAATCCTTGGGTCCTTGAGCAAGACCCTTATACCTCTGTGCCCCAGGGGGCGCTGTATCATGGCTGACCATGTGCCCTGACCAACCAAACAAGCTGGGATATTGTCATGGTGTCATGTGCAAGTGACAAATCTAATCTATTCTATGACTGTGGGACATTTACAAAGTTGCCCCTAAAACCACTTCGGCATTGTCCTGACCGTGTGCTTAGGGTTTTAGTGCCGCCAAAGCATGACATCCTCGTTTTGGATGCTTTCTGTGGTCTTTATCAATAAACCTTTCCAAAAGTTACACCCCCAAATATCTCAGCAATGATCAAGAGGCTGCTCAGGTCCTGGTTCAGTGTCTCGTCACCTCGAGACTGGACTAGTGTAACTCTGTGCTGGTAGCTTCTACCTCAGAACGCTATTCGTCCACGCCAAGTGATACAAAAAAATGCAGCAGCGTGTTCAACCTGCCAAAACTCTCTCTCACACCCCCCCCCCCCCCCCCCCCCCCCCCCCCCCACTGCTGCTCTCGCTCCACCGGCTTCCTGTAGCCACTCTCACGCATCACATTCCAAACACTGACGCTCGCCTACAAACGCCAAACATGGATCGACACCTTCATACCTCAGAAATCTCCTCCTCGTCACCTCCCGTACTGCACCTCGCTGCCTGAGAGCGTCAAGCACTGCTCGCCTGCTTCCACCTTCTCTCAGGGTAAGATCAGCTCAAGGCTTCTTCTCTGTTCTGGCACCGAGGTGGAGGAATGAACTTCCCCTGGAAGTCCCAACAACGGAGACACTGTCTACCTTCAAACATTGATTGAAGACATACTCTTCCAACAACACCCTATCCTAACACTTCTTTCCTCTCACTGTCCAGGAATCCATAAAAAAAAAACACACACACACTCAGCTGTGTCTATGCTTATTGTGTACTTAAGTTTGTATTTACCCTTCATGAATGAATTTATCCTTAGATGGAGACCTAAAGCACTACTTGTACGTCGCCCTGGATAAGGGCGTCTGCTAAATACTGTAAATGTAAGAGAAATGGGAGGCACCTGATCTCCAGAACCTTGGTGCGATATAAAACATCACACACCATAGAGCTACCAAACACAGAGCTGAGGACTAGACGGAGTCTAGTACTTAAGGTACAAAATAAGCATACACACAGTGGATGGTTTCCTGGACAGTGTTAGGATAGGGTGTTGTTGGGGTCTTCAGTCGTAGTTTGATGATGCAGCAGTGTCTCCGTTGTTTGGATGTCCAGGGGAAGTTCATTCCTCCACCTCGGTGCCAGAACAGAGAAGAAGCCTTGAGCTGATCTTTAGCTCTTCCCCTGAGAGAAGGTGGAAGCAGGCGAGCAGTGCGAGACGCTCTCAGGCAGCGAGGTGCAGTACGGGAGGTGATGAGGAGGAGATTTCTGAGGTATGAAGGTGAAGATCCATGTTTGGCGTTTGTAGGCGAGCGTCAATGTTTGGAATCTGATGCGTGAGAGCGGCTACAGGAAGCCGGTGGAGCGAGCGCAGCAGTGGGGGGGGGGT
Source organism: Kryptopterus vitreolus (assembly GCA_030449085.1). Classification (NCBI taxonomy): domain Eukaryota; kingdom Metazoa; phylum Chordata; class Actinopteri; order Siluriformes; family Siluridae; genus Kryptopterus; species Kryptopterus vitreolus. The sequence goes on along the minus strand of JACRUU010000011.1, from coordinate 4,168,753 downwards.
GTGAGGGGATTAAGGCAGGTTGAACACAGAATAAACGACACGAGACAGTGCAGGACGAATACACAAACACATTATAATAACGACCCGTAACTATATGCAGTGCAGTATTCAATTCATTCATTCATCTTCTACCGCTATATCCGATCTTCCCTCGGGTCACGGGGAGTCTGTGTCTATCTCAGGCGTCTATGGGCATTAAGGGAGGATACATCCTGGATGGAATGCCAACCCATCGCAGGGCACACACACTCATACACACACACACACATTCATACACTAGGGACAATTTTCCAAGGTGCCAATCAACCTACCGTGCATGTTTTTGGACCGGGGGAGGAAACCGGAGAACCCGGAGAAAAACCCGAAGAAAAAAAACATGCAAACTCCACACACACATGGCCGAGACGGGATTCGAACACGGACCGTGGCGGTGTGAGGCGAACGTGCTAGCCACTAATCCACCGTTCCCTCTGCAATATTCAGTTGAAAAACATTTTTAAAACATTTTACAAAACTAGTATTCAGTAGTAATATTATTATAAGTAGTATATTATAATATTGTAGGGGAGGTGGTGGCTTAGTGGTAAGGCCTAGTGGGCCCTTGAGCAAGGCCCTTAACCCTCAATTGCTCAGTTGAAAGTCGCTCTGGATAAGGGCGTCTGCCAAATACCATAAATGTAAATATTGGATATTGCAAATTGAGTATGTAAGCACTGCCTGTGAGACCAGTATATACAATAAACATGTAAAAGCCAGTAATAAAAGCACAGTGTGTGACCAGGTGTGAACATACAGTAACTTGTATATGTGAATGTACGGAGTTGAATGTGTGTGTATGTGTGTGTGTGTGTGTGTGTGTGTGTGTGTGTGTGTGTGTGTGTGTGTGAGTCCACTTGTTTTCTCCACACTAATCATATGCACGGATTTACACAACCTAGCAGGGTCGCCCTTGCTATAGCCTTGTTGTTTGTCCTGTCTGTGGCGCTTTTATTCTAAAGATTGGAACGCTCTCTGCTCCCGAACATTCTGACAGAGGCCTCGCTGCCTTACTCTGCCAACTGACATGGCTCTTAGATCATCCTGATGTCCAGGCAGTGGAAGACTGTCTTGGCGATGATATTTTTTGGTTATTTATAGGGAGTCCTGCTGTATTCTGACCCTGAGGGCAGGTACGCGCTGCTCGTCCTGACAGACAGCCATATACCCACTGATCACTGCTGCCATAAAAGCGATGATTTAAAGCCTACTTTTCCCTCACAGAAACTTTCTTTCTTTCTTTTGAGACTCTTGTTTTAAAGACCCTTTTTCTTTTTTTTTGTCCTAAAGAGTTTGCTGGAGTAGTTTCAGGAAGCTTTACAGTGCCTGTCATATTTCAAATCCGCTAGCTGATGCTTCCCAGCAGTCGTGGGAGAAATGTGTGTTAATACCCTGCGCTTTTCAGGGAAGGATTCGGTGACAGAACGAGGAAGTGTCTTTGTATAACGAGCTTCTTTATGACGGGTGCACATATTTGATTGGCGCTTCAGAGATGCTCCTATAAACCAGTCAGACCAAGTTTGGGGATTGGGCCTTATAGCTTAAATGTGTGTGCATGAACGACGTAGAGGAAGGGGCACTATGGTGGTTTAGTGGTTAGCACGTTCGCCTCACACCGCCAGGGTCCGGGTTTGATTCCTGTCCCGGCCATGTGTGTGTGGAGTGTGCATGTTCTCCCCGTGCCTCAGGGGGTTTTTCTCCGGGTTCTCCGGTTTCCTCCCCCGGTCCAAAAAAACAGGCACGGTAGGTTGATTGGCACCTTGGAAAATTGTCCCTAGTGTATGAATGTGTGTATGAATGTGTGTGTGAATGTGTGTGTGAATGTGTGTGTGTGTGTGTGTGTGTGTATGTGTCCTGCGATGGGTTGGCATTCCATCCAGGGTGTATCCTGCCTTAATGCCCATAGACTCCTGAGATAGACACAGACTCCCCGTGACCCGAGGGAAGATTAGATAAAGTGGTAGAAGATGAATGAATGAATAACATAGAGGATGCACTCTGGTCCAGGTTCCCGCAAGAATTCCGAGTGTAAACCCTTCGCGGGTTTGATCTGGAAGGAATGGCGACAGACATCAGATCATCAAGCCATCTTTATTTTCTTCCCTCGTACCAGGACACATATCTAACAGATCGGGATCTTTCCTCCGAAGTCCGTCGACGCCCACTCGCGGACCGGCACACAGGCTTGCCAGCATCCTGCGGTCTTTCCCTGCAGATCGGCCGGCGTCGCTACAGGACGGCACGCCCGCCTCAGAGTTCGCCCGAGTACACTCGCCAACCGCCACGTCCGCATTCGGCTTGTTCTGACCTTGTCGCTCCTCTCCCTGCCCAGGGACGATGTCTCACGCCTCTTTATTTACCTCGCTGAACGGAAATGAGCTCGCTGATTACTCATCATATCCCTTAGCGCTCCTTCCGTCTTGCTCCGCCCTCCACTCCCTACGTGCTGGCACACCGACACTGTTATATTCCAACGGCGATGCTTTTAAAACCTCTCACTAGAAAATCCACAGAGTCTATGGACAAAAGGTACATGGACACTATTTGAACTAGTGGTTCAAATAGTCGCGCACGCCACAAGGGGGCGCATGTGACCGCGAGGAATATGCTTTTTTTGCTGTACTAGAATAAAGTATAATTGCACATCCACCACAGTAGGTGGCAGTGGAGCTCTGATTGTCGGAGTACGCGCAGGGAGTGTTATGATGACGCGAATGTAGGGCTCGGATTCAGTGTGACTACGGTGGGAGACGCGGAAAGACCGTTGTTTTTACTGCATCTTAAAATGGCAGCATGAAGAGTTCGTTAATTTTGGCGTAATTTGGACGATTATCCGTCGTTATCGAATAATTGGTGTGTGTTGATTTTGCGATTTCACTTTGGTTTGACACATCAAGCCGCCCGCCCCGCCCCCCCCCCCCCCCAACGCGCCCACCCACCCCTGCCCCCTGCACCCCCCCTCCCCCCAATCATCATTACACTTAGGAAATATAAAAATACACCCAAGGAATATGTGTAACTCAAATTACTGACCCACTGACTCTCATTAGTTTCTTCATTTCAAGCTCGTACCTTCATTTTCCCGCCGTATTTATGTGTTCTGCTTCCAAAGAGAAACCTATGAATGTCACTGTTTCCGCAAGCGTGACAGTTTTGTGTTTTTCAAAGAGTTTATTTAAAAAATGAACAAAGAAATCATTGGCACGCTCGTTTCACCTCAATCATATGCCCATTTTTTTTTAAATGTCACACTTTTAGACTGAAACTGCTCAGTTGTTTAAAAGTTTTACAAATATAACAAAAAATAAATAAATAAATCAGTTGACGTTATTATTCAGGTATACATGTGTTAAATCTAGAGCTGGGAGATTAATCGTTATTATCGATTCATTTATGGTTTATGGCGGTGTTAAAAATCGATTTTATGATTTTTCACCTCGGTTTGGCACCGCGAGCTTCCGTAGTTCTCCGCCTCCCGTCCCGCATTACACTTCGGAAATACGACATGGCGAATCCGTCAAGATGCGTACGGTTTCATCAGTCGTATGGAAATAATTCGGGTTTGCAACTGCAGACATTCAACGAGCCAAAAGCCGATGTAAAATGTCTCTAAAGTTTGTGGCGACTAAATCTGTCAGCATGACTAATTGATTCCAGCACCTCAAACACAACCGCTGTGTTGAATAGGGAGGTCCGGGATAAACATATAGGACATAACGCCGTAATTACATATTCATTCATTCATTCATTCATCTTCTAGCGCTTTATCCGATCTTCCCTCTGGTCACGGGGAGTCTGTGCCTATCTCAGGCGTCTATGGGCATTAAGGCAGGATACACCCTGGCCAACCCATCACAGGGCACAAACACACACACACACACACATTCACTCACATTCACACACACACACACACATTCATCATCTAGGGACAATTTTCCAAGGTGTCAATCAACCTACCGTGCATGTTTTTGGACCGGGGGAGGAAACCGAAGAACCCAGAGAAAAACCCCCTGAGGCACGGGGAGAACATGCAAACTCCACACACACACATGGCCGAGATGGGAATCGAACCCGGATCCTGGCGGTGTGAGGCAAACGTGCTAACCACTAAACCACCGTGCCCCTGTAACTACATATTTGCTCAACAGAACTCCTAATTCACATCCACATGCCTAATAATAACGTTCGACTTCCTGATGATCCTTAAGCAGGCATCGATTCATTTCCATATGAAGACAGCGATGCGGCAGCGCTTTAGTCCTTTCGCCAGTCGAATGGTTTATGTCGGTGTTGAAAAACGATTTGACGATTTCACCTCGGTTTGGCATAGCGAGCTTCCGTAGTTCTCCACCCCCTGCTTCGTATTACACTTGCGACATAGCCTCGGCGCTCTGGCTCGTTTCCAAAAGGGGTGCGGTTTCATCCATCATATGGAAACTTCAGACGTTCAACAAGTCAAATCCCGGCTGTAAAATGTCTCTAAGGTTTGTGGCGAACAAATGCATCAGCACGACTCATTTATTCCAGCACCTCAAACAGAACCACGTTGTTAAAGGAGGAGAATGTGTGTGGCGCTGTGGGATAACCATGACAGCGGCAAACCCCAAAACACCCACAACAAACAGGTACAAATAGCGCACACATCTTTTTTTTTCCCCCATACTGTATCCAAAATCGAATTTTGTCAAAAGAAAATCGTTGATTCAATTTATAGGTCATATCGTCCAGCCCTAGTTGTACCTATGCTAGTATCGCATTCCTGTCATACATATTTGCTTAATAATAAAGCAGATATGCTTTATATAAATAAAGTAAAACACAGCACCAGGATACATGGTCTCATTAAGCGCGTTTCCATCAGCCTTCAAAATGCGCTTATTTAAATAGCGAATTAAAAATAGCGTCAAATTGTCAAAGACACAATCGCAAGTTTTTACGCTCGCATGCGTTTTTTTTTTTGTGTGTTTTTACGATGCGAAAAATTCATAAAACTGTAATGGAAACGCTTTTCAATGAAAACTGGCTGCCTTGGGCGTGACGCTGCAGGTCACGCTATTGCGAAAATAGTGGACTCGTTCATCCGGAAATGCTCAATCCACGGGTCCTCCGTGAAATCGCGAACTGTTACATTTACATTTACATTTGCAGCATTTGGCAGACGCCCTTATCCAGAGCGACTTACAACTGAGCAATTGAGGGTTAAGGGCCTTGCTCAAGGGCCCACTAGTAGTAGCTTAGTGTTCATAGGGATTGAACCTGCAATCTTCTGGTCCAGAGGCCAACACCTTAACCACTGAGCTACCACCTCCCATAAAAAGCTATCTTAGCTATTACCTCCCAGAAGAAGCGCATATTTAGCCACGCCCAAGTATAGGGTCATCGCCTCGCCATTAATGCGTGTATTGCGATATAAGTAAGATAAATTAATAAAGATAAGTAAGATAAGATAATAAGTAATCCTGCCGATATCCGTCTCGATTTTTTTGAATGACTTATCGCGAGTTTTAGTCACATGATACGAGTTTTTTTTTATCAACGTTTAAAAAATATCGCAAAATTTCTGTAAAGGAAACGTGCCTAGAGTCAAGACCGGAACTACCTCCGCATGATGGAGCGAGCGCGGAGAGGAAACGCCTCGTCTCGGCGTAAGCGCTTTCACCTGCGCGTGGATGCGCGATTTGTTTTCCTCGCTCTCCTTGACAGCGGCGTTTGACAATGTTTCAAACCCCGGTGCTATTTTAATAAAGCCCGCGCCGAAGGTCTTGTCACTTTTAAGCTGCTTAACATCTCTGCCTGTGTGTCTGAGAACGTTCGTCTGCTTCTCTAATCAAAAACGTCAACCTTCGGGAAAAAGCGGCAGGTTTTCGTGAAATACTTGCGCCGGTGCGCCACGTTAGCATTTCGGCTTTGTTCTTTCAGCGGAAGACAAAAATCGTTGTGGATATTTTGTATTTTTTTTGTAGAATATTTAAAACGCCTTTCTGAACTTGCAGCAATCGGAGCATTTCAAAGACACCCGGGAATGCGTGTAACTCACAGTACTGACATACTGACTCTCATTAGTGTCTTCATTTCAAGCTTGTACCTTCATTTTCCCGCTTTATTCATTTTTTTTTTTTTTACATGCGCTTTGTGCTCATAATGAGAAACGCATGAATGGCGTTGTTTCAGAAAGCGTGCAGATTTAGATATTCTTTGTCTTTTTCCAAAGCCTTTATTTAACCAAATAAATAAATAAATCGTTGTCGTCGTTTCACCTCAGTCATATGGCAAAGGAAAAAAAAAAAGTGTTCGACTTAAAAGAGCCAAATAAATATAAATATAAATAAATAGGTTTTGTTTAAATAACTTTTTTTCCTTTATAGTAACGATAATGAGGGTAAATAAAAACAGAAAAACATGAAGAGTGTATTTATGAGTGAGAACACGACTGCTAAGAAACTGGATGGGATAGAAATGTAAAACGGGAAGTCATATTAATACCTCTGTAATATCAGTAGTAGTGTGGATGGCATTGAGTTGATGAAGTTTACCTTCAGCTTCTTTTCTTTTAAAACATCATTTTAACCCTAAAAATAAATAAATAAATAAATACAATTATGCTAATACTAATTGGTTGCCTAAAAATCCAATCCGGCGTAGATTTTTAACGAAAGCAGCTTTACACGAGCGAATCGGTTCCAAATATACATTTTTGCGTTATACATTTGTTTGTATTGTAATATATATTAGTGTGTGTGTGTGTGTGTGTGTGTCTGTGTAAAGGGCACGGTGGCTTAGTAATTAGCACGTTCGCCTCACACCACACCTTCAGGGTTGGGGGGTCGATTCCATGTTTGAATGTTCTCCCCGTGCCTCAGGTGGGTTTTTCTCCGGGTTCTCCGGTTTCCTCCCCCGGGACAAAAACATGCACGGTAGGTTGATTGGCACCTTGGAAAATTGTCCCTAGTGTATGAATGTGTGTGTGTGTGTGTGTGTGTGTGTGTGTGTGTGTGTGTGTGTGTGTGTCCTGCGATGGTTTGGCATTCCATCCAGGGTGTATCCTGCCTTAATGCCCATAGACGCCTGAGATAGGCAATATATATATATATTATACATTATATATAGTATATATATATATATTATATATATACAATATATTATATCCTCATATAAATTTTTTAGCTCTCTTTTTTTATTGCATATTTTATTTCGTCTTTACATTTCGAAAATCCTTTACATTTACTTTTTATCTACTTTTTAACACTTTTCAACACATAAAAAGCTCGAAGAGAAGATGTGGAAAGAGGGACAGACAAGGAAAATAACAGAAGGGAACATATGTATGTATATATATATATATATATATATATATATATATATATATATATATATATCTATATATATATATATATATATATATATATACAGTATGATACAGTACGTAGAGTTTTTTTTCCCCAAATAATTTAATAGCGAGTAAAGGAAATGGTAATGGTTTTGAAAGCCCCCCCCCCCCCCTCCCCCGATCATTATGTGTGGTGAGACAGACTAAATATATAGCAATTGAAACATAAGTATAAGGTTTTGTAGTCAGGAACTGGGACGACGAAATGCACCGTAACAGCACCCTTAGCAACACTCAGTAGAGCTCCGCTGGTTTTCTCTGGATTGCCAGAACATACGGTTAAAAAAAAAAGAAAACTCTTAAACTGTCAACTTTTTTTATTCCTTTTTTTCTCTTTTTTTTTTTTATATTTTATTTATATATTTTTTTTACTTAACCCAACGGCGTTTGTAGACGTTCCCCACCCTACAAATGAACCCTTTACGGACTTACTCCAATACAAATAAACCTGTCCACAAAGTAAAATGTGTTCGGATATAAAAGTAAACAATGTAAAAAACGCACTGCTAGATAGTCACGGATCTTAACGAGCGTAGCAAAGGAGTGTAATACCCATGTAATGCCTCCCTCCTCCTCCTCCTCCTCCTCCTCCCACCATCCATACATGTATTAATCACCACATTCCCAGTAATTACCCTGTACGTTACTGTATTATTTTATACCGTTTATTCATTTTAATTCATCATTTGTCTTTTCATCTTAAACCGTTGTTGTTGTTTTTATAGTGTTTCTTAAGTGCAGCATTCGGGAATGCATTAAACTACCGTTTTATATCTATAGTTTCGGAGACATGCGTAGTCAATAGCGAACTAATTCATACTACGATCGAACTCTCGGAACGTAACTCGTTTGCAGGGTCATTCAAGAACTAATATATATATATATATATATATATATATATATATATATATATATATATATATATATATATATATATATATATATGCTCTCCAGTCTAAATATATGCCCTATGTATGCCATGCCTAGAGGGGGCACGGTGGCTTAGTGGTTAGTACGTTCGCCTCACACCGCCAGGGTCCGGGTTTGATTCCCGTCTCGGCCATGTGTGTGTGGAGTTTGCATGTTCTACCCATGCCTCAGGGGGTTTTTCTCCGGGTTCTCTGGTTTCCCCCCGGTCCAAAAACATGGTAGGTTGATTGGCACCTTGGAAAATTGTCCCTAGTGTATGAATGTGTGTGTGACGTACAGCACTCTTGTACGTCGCCCTGGATAAGGGCGTCTGCTAAATACCGCAAATGTAAATGTGTGTGTGTGCCCTGCGATGGGTTGGCATTCCATCCAGGGTGTATCCTGCCTTAATGCCCATAGATGCCTGAGATAGGCACAGACTCCCCGTGACCCGAGGGAAGATCGGATTATAAAGCGGTAGAAGATGAAGATAGAAGAATGATATATATATAATATATATATATATATATATATATAAAATTTAATAATTCAATTTGTGATTTTGATAAATTCAGGTAAAACGGTCGTGTTCAGAGCGTGCAGAGGTCAGGTGTTGCTATTTCAGTACTGAAATTGTTATGCTAATACATGCTGGGTAACTTTAGTAGATGAGAACCGACTTTTCACAGCACATTCACACTTTACACACACTCATTTACATTTACAGAATTTGGCAGACGCCCTTTATCCAGTAGCGACTTTCAACTGAGGGTTAAGGGCCTTACTCAAGGGCCCACTAGAGGTAACTCTGGATTTGAACTCGCGGTCTTCGCATCGCTCCCACTTCCTGTCATATGCTTTTTTTGCGCTTTGATCTCTACTTGTTACTTGTTGCTTGGGCTCGGTCCTTATCCCGTGGCCTGATTAGCACAACGAGTGTATTTTGTGTGTTTAATGATGATGATATTCTACAAATACTAATAACACACACCTTTTCAGTCTCTGAGGTAAATAGATTGTAGGATTGGATTTGACCAGCATGTGTGTATATGTGTGTGTGTGTGTGTGTGTGTGTGTGTGTGTGTGTTCACTCAGTGGTCGGGTAAGCTGTGCCCAAACACAGCTGTACTAACACAGAAACGCTCTGCCTAAACCCTCCCCCCCCAACACCGGATCAGCGCCAATCCAGCTTCAAAACCCCTTCTGTCACCACGATACCACCGTGACTGCTCCAACCCTTGCATAAGTGCACTTCGTTTAGCTCCTTTGCAGTGATGCAACATCGGTTCTATTTTTTTTATTTATTTATTTTTGTTTGTTTGTAAAACACTTTATAGATCCCGTGAGGGAAATTCTTGTATCCTAGCTTGTTTTACACCCCCCCCCCCTGCCGCCAAACCTTCAGATCGGTAACCCGGTGCCTTAAAAACCACTGAGCTACACCCCTCCTCCCTCCTACGTTTGCTCTGACCTTCATATACGACGAAAACTCCCTTCATTCTACAGACCTAAAAAGAAACCCAAAGTAGAGCCTCCCGGTGCGCTGTGTGTGTGTGTGTGTGTGTGTGTGTGTGTGTGTGTGTGTGTGTGTGTGTTGGTGTGGTGGTGGTGGTATGGGGCGGCGATCCTTCCCGCGCTCCCAGATTAAAGCCGATCACAGTGCTGCTTATGGATTCATGGGCAGAAAGAGAATAGCAGAGGAGGCCAAATGAAAGGTGACAGTCCGGGAACAAGGCTGAGCCACAGTGTCCTACATCCTCATTACACCACAGTACCATTAAAGCATAGAGAGAGAGAGAGAGAGAGAGGTGTAAAAAGCATAGAAGTTAAACAGGAAAAAAAGGGGGGGGGAACACCCCCCCCCCTCGACTCCGCCCTCCTCACCTGGACCCCTATTCAATTGCGCAGTGGAATATGAATCTTTAATAGGGTAATAATTGTGCGAGCATATTTGTTGTCACCGACCATTAGGCCAGATTAATTAGGCCATTTAGTTTAGCTTAAGAAAGTGTCCGGAGTGAGGGATGGGGCGGACGGAGGCAGAAGGCTGTGCTCAGCACCAGCTGCTCCATCGTGTGTGTGTGTGTGTGTGTGTGTGTGTGTGTGTACACGATCGCTTCCTCTCAGACCCTCGTACCGGGTCGCCTGACGCTGCTCCTTTTGTTGTGTTGGGCCTGTATTTATGTATCTATCTATTTATTTATTTATTTTTCACCCCTTCATCAACACCCCGACTTTCTGGTTCGTCGTTCTGGAGTCGTGTGTGTTCTGGTAGCGCCCCATTTTCCGGCCCCTCTGTGAACATCCACCTGCCCAAAAAAATGCATTTATTTATTTATTTGTTTATTTATTTATTTATTTATTTATTTTTGTCGGCCGCGTTATCGCGTTATGTGCTCAGCACCAGCTGCTCCATCGTGTGTTGGTGTGTGTGTGTGTGTGTGTATGTGTGTACACGATCGCTTACTCTCAGACCCTCGTACCGGGCCGCCAGACACCGCTCTTTTTGTTGTGTTGGGCCTTGTATTTATTTATTTTATTTATTAGGTATTTTATTTCACCACTTCATCAACAAACCCCGACTTTCTGGTTCGTCGTTCTGGAGTCGTGTGTGTTCTGGTAGCGCCCCATTTTCCGGCCCCTCTGTGAACATCCACCTGCCAAAAAAAAAATCTTTATTTATTTATTTTCCCTTTTTAAAATAATTAATTAATTTATTTTTTTGCCGGCCGCGTTATCGGCGCCGAGCTTGCTGGTCTATCAAATTTGCTCACCTTGGCACTGTGTCGTCTTTTACGTCGCTTTTGCCGCCCCTGCCCGAGCGTCCCGAGCCGCTCGCGAACTCCGGCAGTTGTTTACTGGCGTTTTTGTGGTGCGCCCTTAATTACTCCCGTCCGTTGGTGGACTGTGATAAAGTGGCGCGTGAACACACGCAGGGGGTTGTGCTCTTGTCGTTTTGTAGCGAGGCTGCTGTGCTGTTGATTAATCTCACTAACTCTCTGACACACACACACACACACACACACACACACACACACCTCTAAATGCATGCATACTAAAGCAGCTGGAGGCAGTAAGTAAGGCGCGCGGGTGGGGGGGGCAGGTGATTAGTTGGCCCATTTGGGGGTGGGGGGGGGGGGGGGCTGGTCCGTAGCCCTGAGCCACACGCGCCCTTCAGGAACGAGGCCGGGGGGGGGTAAAATCTCTCTCCGTCAGAGATCTCGCCGTATAAAGTCGTTAGTGCTCTTTTTTTTCGTTAGCGCTCTCATTGACGGCCCTGAAGGCCGTATTACTGTTACGGAGCCGCAAAGTCTCGAACGCTCATAAATGACCAAATGCCTCGTCTATTTCGATGAGCCTGTAAAATCTTTTATGTCCATCCTTATTTAAGAAGAGGCGAGATTTTATTCACTGCCGATTTACAGCCGCGGCTCAGTGATAAGGAAGTGTACTCCTTTTTTTTCCCCCCTTTTCCTTTGTGTTTTTATTCCCATATTTATTCCCCCTTTTACACATCTTTCATTCCCGTCCTGTCTTTTCTTTTATCCATCCATTGACCCTTTCCTATGTGTTAACTTTCTTTTCCCTCTTTTCTGCACCTTTCATTTCACTAATATATATATATATATATATATATATATATATATATATATATATATATATATATATATATATATATATACATCTATATTCAATCTTCTCTCGGGTCACGGGGAGTCTGTGCCTATCTCAGGCGTCTATGGGCATTAAGGCAGGATACACCCTGGATGGAATGCCAACCCATCGCAGGACACACACACACACACTCACATTCACACACACATTCATACACTAGGGACAATTTTCCAAGGTGCAAATCAACCTACCAGTGCATGTTTTTGGACCGGGAGGAAACTGGAGAACCCGGAGAAAAACCAGGGAGAAAAAAAAAAAAAAATATAATATATATATATATATATATATATACATACATACCACACACACACACACACACACACACACACGTCTGTCCCCCTTTCAACCGTTTCTCTTCAAGCTTTCTATTTTCTTTCCTTTCCCATCCGCTACCTATATGAGTGTTCGCACTGTTTACATAAAATATATCATTTATTTTCATTGCGTCAAAACAAATCCATTTTTGCACAACGTGTCTTCAATCTTATTAATCTTTTTAATAATTTTTATAATCGCATCTTTTATTCCATTGTTACATTTACTTTTTATCTACTTGTAAGCCGAGTACTGTTAAAATGTAAATGTAACGGATTTTGAAGGAAAAACAAGCGAATGTATAAGATGAATTAAAAAAATATAATAAAATGAATTAAAATTAATAAGAGGATATTATATAATATTATAATATATAATTAAAATATAAGAGCAAGACACAATAATACATAGATATTCACGCCCGTTTTGGGCATTTCTTTCGTGAGGGGGCGGGGCCAGTGACGCATGTGACATCATCAAATTATCCAGCGTCCCACTCCCGTCGATGTGCTGAGCGTGTAGACATGTCACATGACCCTGTGTCCGAGTTTTGTAGTTTTGCAGATTTTTCACGTTTGCGGCCATGCGACGCCATTCGGCTGTCATATGTTCACGACCTACTCCATCTCACTTTTCCCATTCATTCTCTATGGGGCCGGAATGTCGCCCAAATTCCGAACATGTGTGGGGTTCGGGAGGTATATGATCGTGATCCACTCCGGACCCCCTACAAATGCATATGCCAATATGTGCATGCCGGACGCTCACAGGCCGAACTGTGAGGCCCCATTCATTTTCTATGGGGAAAAAATTCCGCTTTTTGGCTCCGGGTTCGGAATTCCGCAGGACGATTCCTTATAAAAGTAACAGCACACCTCACACCATCGCGCCGCACGATACGAGATGAGGATCGGACAAAAACTGCGGGACGCGTTACGCCCCAAACATTTGCCCGAAGCCAGAGAGAGATTATAATAGTGATCCTTTTGCACACGTCACTGATAATGTCTTTTTTTATTTTATCACACGGTGCAGGAAATCCTCCGTGCACTCGTGTTTAGTTGCGCTTGTACTGCGTGTGACGCTCGGTCCGGGTTGTGTGTTGCGACTAAAAAGCCTATTGATGTCGGTAGGTGTAGTTTTCCCACAAGGCAGCTGCAAACGAGGTCTAATGGAAGGGATATTAAAAGTCACGATAGGCCGCTGTGACTATTAGGAGCTGTCAGCTGCGCCCTCGTCTCTCTCTCTCTCTCTCCTCTCTCTGTCCACAAGATTACTTTTCACTGCTAAATATTTATGCACTTACTATAGACGTAACCTCGCAGTTTCCCTCCCGGATTCGTTTTATCTCCTGACTTTGCGCTCCATCACCGTCGCGCTCCAGGATCTGGGACAGCGCTCTCCTGCATCGCCTTCCTTCGTTGTTTGAAAGCGCCTGGCTTGGTTAACGCCTTCCTTTTCCTCTGTCCTCAGGTGGAGCCGGGGAGCGGCAGGCTCGGGCGCAGCAGAAGCTCTTCACTATGGATGTGGATGAGGAGGAGAACATGAGTGAGTTTTATTCACACGCAATAACGAACAAACGTCCCGGCAGTCAGAATTTCAGTATTTCCCTTTAGGACGTCCACCAATCGCCTTCCCCGTCCTCAGAACTAGAGCTGAAACAACTTCTAACACAGAGAGATAGATAGATGGATGGATAGATTAGAGATTTAAAAATTAAAAAGAGGTCGATAGATCTGTATAAATAGATAGATAGATGGATGGATGGATGGATGGATGGATAGATAGAAAAGAGATATAAAAATGAACAAGATGGATGGATGGATGGATAGATGGATAGATAGATAGATAGATAGATAGATAAATAGATAGATAGATAGATAGATAGATAGATAGATAGATAGATAGATAGATAGATAGATAGATAGATAGATAGATAGATAGAAAAGAGATGTAAAAATGAACAAGATAGATAGATCTGTAAAAATGGATGGATGGATGGATGGATGGATGGATGGATGGATGGATGGATGGATGGATGGATGGATGGATGGATAGATAGATAGATAGATAGATAGATAGATAGATAGATAGATAGATAGATAGATAGATAGATAGATAGATAGATAGATAGATAGGAAAGAGATGTAAAAATGAACAAGATAGATTGATCTGTAAAAATGGATGGATGGATGGATGGATGGATAGAAAAGAGATGTAAAAAATTAACTAGATAGATAGATAGATAGATAGATAGATAGATAGATAGATAGATAGATAGAATTAAAATTAACAAGAGAGTTCGACCCGTGTTCGCCCGACATGCACATTTGACATATCCACTCGTAGGTGAGATGGAGTCGGTCACGATCATGAGTGCCACATGGCATCACGTAACCGCAAACGTGAAAAATGTGCAAAACGGCAAAACTCGGACACAGGGTCATGTGACATGTCTAAACGCTCGCCACATCGACAGGAGTCGGACGCTGGATAATTTGATGATGTGATGTGCATCACTGGCCCCGCCCCCTCCCGAACAAACTCCCAAAACGGCAGTTTTTGGTGTCTAAACACTCGTCTCTCGGAACGAGCTAGCATTTCGAAGTCAACGCTAAATATTAAACTAAATATTATAAGAGGAAATATCCCATGTCTAGTTTTTAATTGTAACTCTTCTATATATATAAAAATAATTAAAACAACAGTGAGAGACGATGCTACCCGTAAATCTGGTTGAAGGCTGGTGGGAGGTGGCGGCTCAGTCGTTAAGGCATTGGCCTCCGGACCGGAAGATCGCAGGTTCAAATCCCACCACCTACAAGCTGCCACTAGTGTTCCCTTGAGGAAGGCCCTTAACCATCGATTGCTCAGCTATATGTCGCTCTGGATAAGGGCGTTCGCCAAATGCTGTAAATATATGTAATATATGACCTTGCAACAACAATTACTCTGACCATAAACTGTGCGTCGATTGTATCAGATAATCCGATCTGATTAAGACCTGACACTAACCCTCAGCAAGGTATTTATTTATTTATTTATTTTTAAATAGTATCGGCTAGAAAATGACATTTTAATTGGTTCGCAGGAACATGTATAAGCTCGCGCGCTATTGTCGGATTCATTAGAAATTCCAACAGTCTGAGCGGTATCTCTCAGTGCTCAGGTTCTCTCGCCAATAATCCTCAGACGATTGTTCAAAAGGTTTCAGGAATAGACGACATCCTTTCATAGGCTCGGCGCCGACAGCCACGCTCCGAGCCGCTCTCCTCCGACTCGGGGAAGTGTGTGTATTAGTAGATGGCTGTCAGGACGAGCCGTTATCCCAGGAGAAATGAAGCTCTCTATTGTCACTGTCACTTACCGCCTTCACCCCAAAGCACCCCACAAAGGAAAGCAAGGTCATTTATTAGCGCCTCAAAGCGCCGCCACCCGTTTCTTATTTAGATCCGCGGCGGATAAGCGCGCGCCCATGTGCCGAAACCCGCGTCCTGCTGATAATTCCTCAAAGAAGTTCTATTGCTAGGTTCGAAAAATCATACACTATAAATGTAATAAAATTTGAGCCTTTTCCAATCTTGTTATCAAAGGAGTTCGACGGTAGCGATCACGATGAGAGTACAAAATAGCGCTCGGCTGCTAATCAGGAAGCCAACACCAAACACCAGCGTCAGCGAGCTTGTCCGCGAGGCTCAGGTGGATTAGCAAGTACGCTAATAAAATCCTACAGATGTCGCTGTGCTACTAAACAGCCAATCACTCCTTTTCGAGACTTCGGAACGGCACAGTTTATTTAGCAAAGATAGTAAATAACTGGGGAACGATGGTTCACCTCGAGGGTCCCGGTTCGATTCCCGTCTCCGCCGTGTGTGTGGAGTTTGCATGTTCTCCCCGTGCCTCAGGGGGTTTTTCTCCGGGTTCTCCGGTTTCCTTCCCCGGTCCAAAAACATGCACGGTAGGTCGATTGGCACCTTGGAAAATTGTCCCTAGTGTATGAATGTTTGTGTGCAATGGGTTGGCATTCCACATCCAGGGTGTATTCTGCCTTAATGCCCCATAGACGCCTGAGATAGACACAGACTCCCCGTGACCCGAGGGAAGATCGGATAAAGCGGTAGAAGACGAATGAACGAAAGAAAAGTAAATAACTGAAATATTTGACGTCAATAAATAAACAAGGCTGTCAAAGATAAACACGTTAATAATAACCCGTTAACGCAAATTCACTCATTTTATTAACACAGCGTACATTACGGGGTGAGAAACACTCTGCTCCTTCACTCTGGGCTGTGTTGGCGAAATGTGGTGGGAAGCAACAAAAACCGGAACATAATTCTTAAAGGATCCACGTAACCATATTTAACAATTAAATCAACCACTAAAAAATGACGTAGAAATGAATATAAAAAAAAAACAATTCCAGATTGAAATAAAGTATTAAATTAATAATGAATCATTTTATATTGAAGAGAATTTCGGAATGAACTTTATATATTTATAAATTATATTTATTATATCTATATTATTTTATATATTGTATCTATATTAGATTATTATATTGGATTTATTAATATAAATATAAATTTTAATTTATATACTTTATATACTTCTGTCACATTTAGTTAGGGCAAGGCAATTTAATTTATATAGCACATTTCTTATGCATGAAATGAAATAAAATAATAGTTCAAATAATTGCAAAAAAAAAAAGTAATAATCAACAATAAAAACATAAATAAAAACGAATTAAAAGAGGAATAAAAATGGCTAAACCCTTGGCATTTCTAACTGTCTCGATCCTAGTGATCTGATTGGTCTGTTAGCTTTGTATTCAATGAGCATATCTGCAATGTATATAGCATTAAAGACATGACGGGGTACTGAAGAACAGAACGGAAAAATGTGTGATTATTGACCAGCGATGAATTAGTTTAACCTATTGAAAGCCCTAAACAGAACTAACAACATCTGCTAGTAAGGTAGTAAACAGGTTCGTAAGTTGTTTAGTAAATAAGCAAATTATAGCTTTTTATATGAAGTGTATTAGTCTATGACTGTTAGATCGTAAAGGTGAGGTGGTGTGTAGCCCAGTGGTTAAGGTGTTGGACTGGAAGATCACAGGTTCAAACCCCACCACCACCAAGCTGCCACTAGTGGGCCCTTGAGCAAGGCCCTTAAGCCGCAATTGCTCAGCTGGATAAGGGCGTCTGCCAAATAAATGTAAAGCTAAACGGTTTGTTTCCGCGGTCCTCGGGTTGCTTATTCCCGGCCCTTGTTGCGGGACGTTTTTTGGCGAAAACATGCATGTGATTGTTATGCTGATCATGTGATATCATTTACAGGCTCTCTCTTTTCCCATTATGTAAGAATGAGCACATCGTTTGAATAAAGCGCAGAAGATGTGATTATGTTAATAAAAAAGTGGATTGCTTTGCACGTCTAATCAGTCCTCGTTGATTTAGAGATGCACCTCTTCTCCCGCTCTCGAGGTGTGTGTGTGTGTGTGTGTGTGGTGTGTGTGTGTGTGTGTGTGTGTGTGTGTGTGTGTGTGTTGTCTAATGTTGCTGTTGGGACTGCAGCTTCAGTATGAGATTTTAAATCCGTGTGTGCGAAAGAAAAAGCATTGCGTGTGTGGTGTGTGTGTGTGTGTGTGTGTGTGTGTGATGTGTGCATGTAATCACAGCATCCATCCTGCACCAGATTACCCAGTGTTGCTCTCTCTCTCTCTCTCTCTCTCTCTCTCTCTCTCTCTTTCTCTCTCTCTTTCTTCTCTCTTTCTCTCGCAGGAGACAGAAATGACTAGCCCTTAAGAAGTAGACATAATTAGCACTCAGCATAAATGATCTTTTATAATCTGCCCTGAAACCCTGCTGGGCTTGAAAACAGCTTTAAAGGTGCAGTCGGAAGAGACATGGAGAATTAATGAAGCTCTGATTAAGCCCCGCCCCCTAGCCCCCTCGCCACCCCCACCCCCTCACAGATCAAAAGTCCACTATGCATGTTTGTGCGATTACACTATTAGTATTAATGTTACGCTAACTGTCAAAGTTATCAGGCCGACTCCGACGGCTCCCTTCCATACACTGCCGTGAATTCCCATAATGTCCTGCAGTGCCACACCCTTCCTCGTTTCCTCCTTCTTCTTTGTTACAGCACTGTCTCTCTCTCTCTCTCTCATTCATTCTCTCTCCTTTTCTCCCCCCCCCCCTCGTGAGCACCGAAAGGGAGTAACCTATCGAGCTTTTGTTGCAGGATGTTATAAATGAAAATTTAGCCAAAGTTCCGTGAGCTTTGTCAACAAAGACATGATGATGTGTGTGTCCCTACCCCCCCCCTACAGTGGCGAATCATTCCGCACCCTCATATAGAATAAGATTGAGGCAGTGGTGAAGAGTATAATATCATTTACTTCATCTAAGCTTTGTGAATATCTTTATACGCCGATACGTGCCTTTTTTTCCTTTTCCCCCTAAGGCTAGATACTTATACGGTAGGTTTTCTCTGTGTACACATGTCTCCCTCAAGGGGAATTAGTTTCCTCATTAGAATATCTCCTGATTAGCTTTACAAGCAGCTTACTTTTAATGAATAGCTATGACATTCTTTCATATCCATTCATAAAGTCGTCGCCCTTTTCTTATATTGTGCGCTAAAGAATGATACTCCTGTTGCGGTATATTAAACCACAGAAACGCAGCATCGGGTTAATGATTGTTATACGTGACGGCTATTTCAAGCTGATAAGAAAAGAGAGGCTGCAGCACTGTAGTATTCCTATAGTTTATTTGATTGCGCAATAGTCTCTATATATATATCTATATATTATATATATATATATATATATATATATATCAACAATAGCAAAGTCACTATATATATATATCCCTCAGCATGTCAAAAAATATCAAAAGGAGCACACATCACTTGTTGAGTTGCAAAGAGAGCTAAAGGAATCTATAAATTTTACATTTACAAGATCCTGCAATGAAGGCATTGTAAGCTACTCTTTCTGGGCATCGCAGGTTCCTGCAGCACCGACGTCAAAGAAAACCGCAACCTGGACAACGTCTCCTCCAAAGAGGGGGCGAGCATGCCTGAGCAGCTCCCCAACGGCAGCGGAGGAGGCGGGCGAAAGCGCCCCTTGGAGGAGGGCAATAACGGCCACGCGCACCCAAAGTTCAGGCCCAAGAAGCGCAAGAAAACCCCAGGGCCGGTCCTTCCGAAGAACGCTCTCATGCAGCTAAACGAGATCAAGCCTGGCCTGCAGTACAAACTGCTTTCCCAGACTGGGCCGGTCCATGCGCCGGTATTTGTCATGACTGTCGAGGTGAACGGGCAGCTTTTTGAAGGTTCGGGCCCCACTAAGAAAAAGGCTAAGCTGAACGCAGCCGAGAAAGCCCTGCGTTCGTTTGTGCAGTTCCCAAACGCTTCGGAGGCACACCTGGCCATGGGCCGAACACTCACCATCAACACAGACTTCACATCCGACCAAGCCGACTTCCCCGACATGCTCTTCAACGGTTTCGAGACCCCGGCGCCCCAAGAGGACTCCTTTTACCTGGGCTCAAACTCCAACGGCTCCCTGAACCCACTTGGAGAATACCCTGTCCCCCCAGTGCCTGGTACCAACAGCTTGGCCCAGGCCCCTCTGCCTCCTCCGTCCTCTTTCAGCACATCGTCCAGCGGGAAAAACCCCGTCATGATCCTGAATGAACTGCGGCCAGGCCTCAAGTACGAGTTCGTGTCCGAGAGTGGCGAGAGCCACGCTAAAAACTTTGTCATGTCCGTGACTGTCGATGCACAGACCTTCGAGGGATCAGGCAGGAACAAGAAACTGGCCAAGGCTCGGGCGGCTCAGGCCGCACTCTCCGCCCTCTTCAACATGCAGCTGGACCAGACACCGTCTCGCCAGCCAATCCCCAGAGAGGGCCTCCAGCTACACCTGCCACAGGTATAATTTTTTTGCGTTCACGTTGGAAAATAATTGACTCTAGTTCAGATCTCATCAACCGTTTTGACTCAGAGCTACTGCATGGAGTCATACTAGTCATTAATGATACTCTATATTGTGGGGGCAACAGCACATTCGCCTCAAACCTCCAGGGTCCGGGTTCGATTCCCGCCTCCGCCGTGTGTGTGGAGTTTGCATGTTCTCCCCGTGCTTCAGGGGTTTTTTCTCCGGGTTCTCCGGTTTCCCCCCGGTCCAAAAACATGCACGGTAGGTCGATTGGCACCTTGGAAAATTGTCCCTAGTGTATGAATGTGAGTGGGTTGGCATTCCTTACAGGGTGTTTCCTGCCATGATGCCCTAAGACGCCTGAACCCTTCACGAACCCCTTAGGAAGAACTTGCACCCCCCAAGCCCCCACCCCCCCCCAACAGTTTATGACTCAGTAAATATGCCGGTCTTTCCCAGTATTCCAGTACAGTATTCCCTGCGCATACTCCACCCACGGCAGCGCCACTGCCACCTACTGTAGTGGATGTGCAATTACATTATTATGGGCGACTCATGTGGTCGTTTGGGAGCGACGGTGTTGGTGACCCCTGCGCTAGTTTGAACTAATTCTAACATATTCTTTTATCCCTCTTTCTCCCTGATGGATCAGGCGTGTAGATAAGGAGTGGCCATATAGCATGTCATCAGATTAGCGAAGCGATTGAAGACGAATCGATCTCTCACCTCTCTATAGTATATGCTATATTTATCTGCACTCTGTGGAGAGTTGTTAAAGATAAGTTCTCTATCAAAGTCTGTGACTGATTCCTACACACAAAGCTTCAATCGAAATGTAGATATGATCAAATTAATAAATAAATACATAAATAAAAAAAGATAAACATGGATGGATCAAGCAGCCTCCCAAAAAAAAAAGAAAACCCAAAGAACAAAACTGTCATTTACACTTTTCCTAAACCTTTTGTTAATCCTGCTTTCAGATAAGACCGGAGACTGAAACCAGCCCAATCTTAATTAACATCTCGCTCTGAACCGTGTCAAAACAAGAGCGTTTAGCTGTAGCCCCGGCCTGCTGCCCGTCCGCTGAAGAGTGGGCTGTCAGGAACGGGTTCGGTGTCTGACTCCTGATGCCTTGTGGGCTGCTCATGTGCCTGACAGGCTCACAGCAAAGAACATGGAGCTCTGGAAGCAATGCCTCCCATCACTCGGCCCAGACTCTATGATTTAACGCGCTGTCAGACCCTTGTTCAGGGCCGGGGCACATGGGTAAATTTATTTGAGGTGGATGGTGAAAAGATGGCTGGGATAAAAATGCATTAGGAGGACTTTTCAGTTATCGCTGACCTACTCATTGCACCAGTCATGCTTTGTGGCGTGTGTGTGTGTGCAGATACAGTCAGGCAGAACGGCAAGGTGTGAACTAAATGACAGTCTATCAAAACGAAAGCGTGCTTTTTTTTTTTTTTAATCTCTGGCCCGTCGGTTTCTCGGTGCAGCTGTTTCTCCCTTATCCAGCTGTCACCGCTTTTGTTTAACCCGTCCTGCTGGTTCTTTTGGCCGCGATACGGGCGTACCGCGTAATCGCCCGGCGAATTCGCGGTCTGTTAACGTTTATTAAACGTATCTTCCAGTGATAGCCTGCTACTTGGCGAGAAAATTAATGAAACATCCAAGTGGCCCTAATAGTGAGTCTCATTGCCAGGCCCGAAAAAGCGCTCCTTCTGTTTTGAAGGGCTTTTCGTTCTTCTACACCAGCGCAGCGAGTCAGGCACCTCTCCTGCGACATCGAGCCCACATTAGCTGTCTGCTGTTGAGTGATTCTGAAGTGCTGGGGAAGCAATGTTGGACTAATGTCTCTAATTTGTGCCCATTCAACCAGTGACTTCTCTCCGGCATAATCATTTTCCAGCGTATTAGCAGAGGAGAATGGAGAATGAGACAAAAGACACTGTCACACAAGAGAGGGGGAAAGAAATGCCTACAGAAGGTACATTTAGACACTCATAGCGGAAGGGCTGAGCCGGGCGATTAATCGCTATAATCGATTTATTCCAGTTTATGCCGACGTTTGAAAAAAATCGTTTTTTACGGCTCCACCTCATTTTGGCGCGTCGAGCTTCCGCTGTTCAGCCCGTCTCCCGTCCTGCATTACACTTGAGGAATAGGAAAATGCAATATGACGAATCAGAAGAGCTTGTTTCCAACAGGGGCGGGGTTTCATCGGTCCTATGGAAACGCTTTGCGACTTCAGACGTTAAACAATCCAAAACCCCGCTGTAAAATCCGTCTAAAGTTTTGTAAAGGAAGCAAAGGAAACATGACTGGCTACAAACAGGTAGCGGATACATTTTTTCCCAATGTCGGAGATTTCGGTTAGCACATTCGCCTCACACCTCCAGGGTTGCGGGTTCGATTCCCGCCTCCCGCCGTATGTGTGGAGTTTTCTCCCGTTCCTCAGGGGGGTTTTCTCCAGCCCACCTGCCCCCCCACCCTCCCTTCCAGGTCCAAAAACATGCACTGTAGGTTGATTGGCACCTTGGAAAATTGCCCCTAGTGTGTGGTTGTGAATGTGTGTGCGCCCTCTAGTGCGTTGGCATTCCATATAGAGTATGGTTAGGGTTAGGGTGACGCCCAAAGACGCTCAAGGTTCCTCGCGACCCGAGAGAAGTCAGATAAAGTGGTAGAAGATGAATGATATCGCCCAGCTCTATGGGAGGAGTGTAGCTCAGTGGTTTAAGGCTCAGCCTTATTAATCAAAAGGTCGGGGGTTCGATCCCCTGGTATAACCATACTGCCACTCTTGTGTCCTTAACCCTCTGTGCTCCAGAGGGCGCTGTATCATGTTTGACCCCAGCAGGGATATGGGAAAGAAAGAGTGTATATGTGATAAATAAAGGCATAAGTGAAAGGTAAAACCGAGGCCCACGCACCAACTGTAGGGTTTTAATATTGAAATAAAATACGGGATAAAATAATGTCATTTCCTTTGCTTCAGAAATGTCCCGGATTCATGTACGCGTGTTAAACGGGTTGTGTGTGCTCCGTCAGGTTTTAGCCGACGCCGTCTCGCGTCTCGTTGTGGACAAGTTCAGCGAGCTCACCGACAACTTCACATCCCCTCACGCGCGGAGGAAAGTGCTGGCTGGGGTTGTCATGACAACAGGTAGGACTTTGCCCAGGGCATTTCTGTGGAAATCTCTTCTCTTGGGTTGAATTTGGGTGTTGTTCCATTTCCCAGACCATGCCCTGAATGCTGTAATTTCACCACTAGAAGCAAATAAGCAATGAAATGGAACCGATGTTACATTTTTACATGCACAAATCAGAGAAGGCACTTGTTTTTTTTTTTTTTTAGAACAATAATAATAATAAACAACTTAGAAGGAAGAAAATTGCTTTGTTACAGTTTCCTGGGCATTTCATGTCATCCTTCTTAGACGTGTTTTAATATTAATTCCATTTTCAGGAAAAACTCAATGTACTCATTTTTGTTTGTTTGTTTGTTTGGTCGGTTTTCTTCTCGCTTTACATTTTGGCCCGATCTTCAAATCGGAAAGCGACCCAATAACACACTCCGAGATAATATCTGGAACTTCGCAAGTGTGAAATTGTTTATTTCCCAGTTGAAGCCGGTATGAAGCAGATTATCTGCGGCTTCACTTCTCCGTGCGATACGTAGCCGGGGTAGAGATGATGTTTTACAGAGAAACTCTTCCTCTTTCGCCTCATTCTTTCATTTGATCTCTACTCGGCTGTCCGGTATCTGTTCCGTCCGGCTGAAATCAAAGCGTTGGGTTTCGGGAAATGATTATAAATAATGTATTGGTTACCAGTAGGTGCGTTTATGTTACAAATTTGCGCAAATATTTTGCGATATTTTCGAAATGACGGTGTTTGTATTAATCACGTCGTGCGACTAAAACTCGTCCTCTCGCGATAAGTCACTCAAAAAAATGGAGACAGATATCGCATTCGGCGTTTTTATTTGTAATCGGAGACGTAGGCGCGTTATACAAGCATTAATGGCGAGGCGATGCCCCTATACTTGAGAGCGCCCACGTATGCGCTTGTTCTGGGAGGTAATAGTGCACGATTTCACTGAGGACCTGTGGATTCAGAATTTCCGGATGAGCGTGTCCACTTTTTTGATGCTTTGCAGTGCACTAGCGTCCCTTGTAGCACCTGCAACGTCACACCCAAGGCAAGACGAGGTAGATCATGTGAACCGGAAAAGCGGAAGAAAAAAAAAAACACGTTTACTTTACGGGTTTGCGAATTATTTCTATTTCGCATTGTATAAAAAAAAAAAAAAACACGTTATGTGTGTTATTGCCGTATATTCAATTTTGGCGTATTGGCGTATATTCAATTCGCTATTTAAATGGGTCATGGAAACGCGCTTATAGTATTGGAGAGTAACTAGTTACATGTAACGGCGTTACGTAATCGAATTACAAAATAAATGTAATTCTTTACAAGTACTGAGAAAAAAAATCAATTACTATGTAAATCAGTGCTTTAGACGACGGCATGATTTCCAACTGCAATGTGATTTGGATTTGAATGATGACCATCTGCTGTCGTTTCATTTCGAAAAATAGAACTTTTTCTTTCTTTCTTTCTTTTTTTTTTTTTTTAGAACGTTAACTTAAAGTGCAAGGGGTTACGGTGGTTTAGTGTTTAGCACATTCGCCTCACATCGCCAGGGTCCGGGTTCGATTCCCGTCTCGGCCATGTGTGTGTGTAGTTTGCATGTTCTCCCCGGGGTTTTTCTCCGGGTTCTCCGGTTTCCTCCCGGTCCAAAAACATGCACGGTAGGTTGATTGGCACCTTGGAAAATTGTCCCTAGTATTTAAATGTGTGTGTGAGTATGTGTGTGTGTCCTGCGATGGGTTGGCGTTCCATCCAGGGTGTATCCTGCCTTAATGCCCATAGACGCCTGAGATAGACAGACTCCCCGTGACCCGAGGGAAGATCGGATAAAGCAGTAGAAGATGAATGAATGAATGAACTTAAAGTGCCACCTAGTGGACAAATGAAAGTAATTGCAAAGTTACACTCACTGTATGTCCGTCACGACCGATTGTTCGTTGGAAGGCTTTGCATTTGGCAGCTTTACCCACTCGTCCACGAGAGCATTAGTCAGATCAGACACTGATGTTGAGTGAGGACGCCTGAATTGCAGTAATGTTTAATGGACAAATGGGGCTTTGTTTTTGTTTATTTGTGTGTTTTTACTCCTTTTTTACCTCAGGAATTCATGGCACTCACTTTGTGTACAAAGGCATTGTCCTGCTGGTACATGTTTGGGCCTCTTACATCCAGAGAAGAGAGGTTTTACAGCGCTACGCCGTCCATAGTCATTCTACCCTAGTGTGGGCTTTTGGCTTGTCTGTGTAATAGTGTCTGTGTAATAGTGAGCAGTGCACGGACTTTTATTCACGCTTATATAGTGTAGAATTAATCGTGTATTTTTCTAGGGTTGATTTTATGAAGTCATGCCAAGTGGGAAATACTCGTAGCTTGTTGTTATCTCACTGAACATTTCCTCATTTCTTCTAATAACCTGATATCAGTGTATTCAACACCTTATAGGTATTTTAATGATTTGGTCTACCAGTGTTTTTATTGGCTAGAAAAAATATACATTATAGTGGTACAGAAGGTCCGTCGGAGATCCGTCCCTACGTCGCGGCGCATATAAGAGTGCATGGAGTTCAAATCACCGCCTCCAGAAGAATTTGACGTACGCTTGGGAGCCGTGATGAAGGGCAAAATGTTCCTAAAAAAACATCACAAAGCAGTCTTTATCTCGCACCACGAAGAATCTCAGGACACCACCGTCTTCGGGAGACTACGCTTGTAGTTTATTGAAGACAGGACAAATATCATCACACTGCAAACGCACTCAATGCTCTGATCTGTGAGAGTAGTGAAATAGACAAATGTGAACTACTGTACACAAACATACTATTTGAAACAAACTAAAAAAGAAACCACATACACTCGGAAAAAGAACGCACTGCGTTATGATATATATATATATATATATATATATATATATATATATATGGGTAATAAATGCTAGCTCTTTCGGAGAGACAATTGTTTAGACACCAAAAATGCACGTTTTGGGCATTCTTTCGTGAGGGGGCGGGGCCAGTGACGCACGTGACATCATCCAATTATCCAGCGTTTGACTCCTGTCGATGTGCCGAGCGTTTAGATATGTCACATGACCCTGTGTCGTGTTGTTTCGTGCCCGAGTTTCACAGATTTTTCAAGTTTGCGGTTACGTGACGCCAGGCGGCAGTCATATGTTCGTGACCTACTCCATCTCACCTACGAGTGGATGTGTCAAATGTGCATGTCGGGTCGAACACGGGCCGAACAGCGGAGCGTCAAATTTCCCCATTCATTCTCTATGGGGCCGGAATGTCGCGGATTTCCCGAAATTTCGAACGGGTGTGGAATTCGGGAGTTATATGATCGTGATCCACTCCGGACCCCCTACGAGTGGATTTGCCATATGTGCAAGTCGGACGCTCTCAGGCTGAACTGTGAGACACGAAAAATTGGCCCCATTCATTTACTATGGGAAAAAATTCCCGCTTTTTGGCCCCGGGTTCGGAATTCCGCAGGGCAATTCCTTCTAAAAGTAATAGCACACCTCACACCATCGCGCCGCACGATATGAGGTATGATTCATTCATTCAAAAATTGTGGGACGGTCAAACTTGAAACACTATTGGAACACAATCCAAATACCGTCTGAAATTCCGTATTTGGGAATGACGGAAAAAGACTTTCGTAATACGTTTATCGGTAACGAAAGCTTCGAGTCCAGCGTGGTTCTGGTTTAGTGTGTATATATTGTACAGCGTTTTATTCTAAAGCAAAAATGAACGATATCATTGATGTATTATTTGCCGAAATCCTGACTCTTATTTCCGCGCGGATGCATCAGAGCGAGACACTTCAAGGCCCCGTTTCTGCTATTGTTCTGACTGCAGGCACTGACGTGAAGGAGGCCCAG
>JACRUU010000011.1:4128932-4138932 GCA_030449085.1 Kryptopterus vitreolus | reverse complement strand
TGTTTTTGGACCGGGGGGAAACCGGAGAACCCGGAGAAAAAACCCCTGAGGCACGGGGAGAACATGCACAAACTCCACACACACATGACCGAGACAGGAATCAAACCCGGATCCTGGCGGTGTGAGGCGAACGTGCTAACCACTACGCCACCGTGCCCCCAAGACACTTCATTCGGAGTTTATTCGGTCATTGTTTATTTATTCAAAGTATTTGTTTACCCCCTCGATTTTTAAAGGCCTTTTAAAGGTTATATAATATGTTTACGCCCAAAACCTTGTTCATAAGACAAATCAAATTAGTATTATTATCCTCCTACCAGTCAGCGTTGTCGTTTCCAGAGTGGATTGTAATTTATATCGGTACTGAATATTCATTTTTAGTGCCGTTACCCATAACCCCCTCCTCCCAGTCTATTAGACGGAGCACTTCTAACAGGGTTAATGTTTGATCGTCTCCCTCTGGCTGGCTGGCAGTTGTCTAAAATGATTTATTCAACCATTTCTTTAGAAATTAATTATCAAAGCCCAATAATTGAATCCGTTTAAGCTTACAGTGTTTTTGTCTGCGATCGCCGTTGTTTAATTAGAATTCCCTTCAACTGTCTCCGTTTTGGAAAACACATTTGGACACTGCGTTTAATTAGCCAGCTTTGTCTCTGTGTCTGATTAATTCCGCTGTGCGAGTGTCATGCGTGAATCATTGTATGTCGCGATGAGCTTTATCACGAGCGCTTACTAGACGCGGCGTAGCTGACGCGACGCAACGGCTCATTGGCATTGCATTGTTTGTTTGTTCTTTACTAAACCGCTGTCCGTGTTGTTTCTGACCGTAGATCAGGGAGACAGACACCCGAACCGGAAAGCTCGGGGGCAGCTGAGAACTAAGATCGAGTCGGGCGAGGGCACCATCCCAGTGCGCTCCAACAACACCATACAGACGTGGGATGGAGTTCTGCAGGGGGAGAGACTCCTCACGATGTCGTGCAGCGACAAGATCGCCAGGTAAACAAAAACACACAACAAAAACACAACGCTGCAGTGACGAGGTGGTTTCATTCTCTGGTTTAATAATACAAAAAAAGTATACTTATAATCTGTGTGTATTATAGATATATGTGTGTGTGTATATGTATATATATATATATATATATATATATATATATATATATATAGATATATATAGAATATATATACCATACACACACACACTTGTTTAC
This sequence comes from Kryptopterus vitreolus, assembly GCA_030449085.1. Taxonomy (NCBI): domain Eukaryota; kingdom Metazoa; phylum Chordata; class Actinopteri; order Siluriformes; family Siluridae; genus Kryptopterus; species Kryptopterus vitreolus. Next base: position 4,137,715 of record JACRUU010000011.1, on the reverse strand, counting down.
ATGCTTTATTTTTAAATGTAATGACGATTCATGATGTAATCAGCTTTGCAGAATTAAGTGCATCAGATAAGTAACTAAATAAAATAATAATTATTTTTTATTTGTAATAAATAAAAAGATGTATATATATATATATATATATATATATATATATATATATATACATATACATATATACAATATATATATATATATATATATATATATATATATAGATATATATCCCACACAAAACATTTTAAAGTATTTTTTAAATATTATTTACTAATAAGGAGTTTTCATTCTTTCGTCCAAGTGCGTCCAGAATCTTTGGTTTTGGCTCTGAGTTTTTCATTCATTTATGTATGATTTTAATTATGAATTTGTTTTGATTTTAAAACATTATATAAAGACTTTATAATTAAATTGCTAAATCTGCATTTACAAGCTGAGCCACATCCACTCCACTATATATAAAGAGCATGTGGGGGCTAAATGTGAAAGTGGAAAGTGATGCAACATTTGGGGAGGTTGGAGCTCAGTGGTTAAGGAAGATCGCCGGTTCGAATCTCACCACCACCAAGCTGCCACTAAGTGGGGCGCTTCAGCAAGGCCCTTTAACTCCTCAGTTGTAAGTTGCTCTGGATAAGGGCGTCTGCCAAGTGCTGTAAATGTAAATGCTCAGGTGCAAAAAGTGCTGGATAGTGGTTTTGTGCAGCATAGAGACTATGAAGAGCAAGTCTATGAGAGTATGGGCATTAAGGCTGGATACACCCTGGATGGAATGCCAACCCATCACAGGACACACACACACACACACACTCACACACACACACATTCATACACTAGGGACAATTTTCCAAGGTGCCAATCAAGCTACCGTGCATGTTTTTGGACCGGGGGAGGAAACCGGAGAACCCGGGGAAAAACCCCCTGAGGAGAAAATGCAAACTCCACACACACATGGTCGAGACGGGAATCGAACCCGGACCCTGGTGGTGTGAGGCAAATGTGCTAACCTCTAAGCCACCGTGCTCCTGTTTGCTATATAAATCTTATAAAATCCTCATCTTATAAAGCCTTCGCTCGATTCCGACTTAAATACTTCCCAAGAGAGGCGACGGTCTTGTATTACCACATTGAAGATTTAGTGAATTTCCATTATGGACGAATTTGAGCACCTGCGTTAGGGGGGGGGGGGGGGGGGGTTTGTGTGTCGTATTCCTCAGTGGCTGTGGAGTTGCTGTCTGTCTCACTGCTGTCGCCTGTGTGTTTACAGATAAGGAGGTGTCAGAGACAGGTGTTGTGTGTGTGTGTGTGTGTGTGTGTGTGTGTGTGTGTGTGTGTGTTGTGTGTGTGTAGCACAGACCCTGTCGCTGGAAATGAGCGAGTCTGTCGTTCCTAGTTATCTGTTTCCCTTCGCTATTATTTAGACTATTAAACTCACTGTCATAAAGTAAAAAACAGGCGCTGATAATGATTGCCGGTCTTGTTGCGGCGGAAGTTGTGCGCGAGGGAAGATGGCCGTTAGTAGTTGAGGAATGGGCGAGCTGTCAGGGCGGGGCATTTCCCTCACTCGTATCGCACCATTCCTCAAGGTGCCATCGTTTCCCCCGTCGGATACGGTGATTTATCAGCATAAGTAGAAGCTGTTACGTATCCGGATCTCCCGCACTTTATGATGCATTCGTCCCTCTGTTGCTGCTCCATCATCCAGTTAAAAGCAGCACAGCAGGGGTTTTATGTATCAGCAGCGCAGCATCAATTGATTTCCTTCATTTTCTTTTATTTTTATTTTAATTTTTTTTGCAGTAGTCTGCATGTGTGTGTGTATACATCACTCATTTAGATTAGAATGTAAGTGTTACACAGAATATACACAGTATATGCATCAAATAACTGTGTTGGATTCTATATAAATCGGTTATTTATACCTGTAATTTAAATATAATAATAATAATAATAATAATAATAATAATAATAATAATGAGTCCAAAATAAGGACTGGGTTAGACATAAAATAAGATGGGTAAATAGTGATTATACCTGTAATTCATCTTCTACCGCTTTATATCCGATCTTCCCTCGGGTCACGGGGAGTCTGTGCCATCTCAGGCGTCTATGGGCATTAAGGCAGGATACACCCTGGATGGAATGCCAACCCATCGCAGGGCACAGGCCCCACACACACACACACACACACACACATTCATACACTAGGGACAATTTTCCAAGGTGCCAATCAACCTACCGTGCATGTTTTTGGACCGGGGAGGAAAACCGGAGAACCCGGAGAAAAACCCCCTGAGGCACGGGGAGAACATGCACAAATTCCACATTCCACACACACATGGCCGAGACGGGAATCGAACCCGGACCCTGGCGGTGGTGAGGCGAACGTGCTAACCACTAAACCCACCGTGCCCCACGATTAGATCTGTATAATAATAATAATAATAATAATAATAATAATAATAATAATAATAATAATAATAATAATAATGAGTCCAAAGTAAGGACTGGGTTAGACATAGAATAAGATGGGTAAATAGTGATTATACCTGTAATATAAAATATAATAATAATAATAATAATAATATCAAACAGCAATAATAATAAAATAATAATAATAAATAATCAGAAGAAGAAGAGAAGACTAGGGTTAGACACAGACTAAGATGGGAAAATAGTGATTATACCTGTAATATAATAATAATAATAATAATAATAATAATAATATAAGTCTAAAATAAGGAATTTGATAGACACAGAATAAGATAACATACATTTAAATGTTTGTTTTATGGTGATGTTTTGCGAGCGAATGTTTCTCATGGTCAGAACTTTACACAATGCGGCTTTGTATATTTTCATTCTTCTTCAGGACTGAGGTCAGTTCATAGCAATTCAATAGACGCCTGAGACAGGCACAGACTCCCCGTGACCCGCGGGAAGATCGGATAAAGCGGTAGAAGATGAATGAAAGATCAGCTCACCGTAATTGTGTAGCAGATCATTAAAAAAAAAAAAAAAAAAAAAACATCTTTTTGACTTCATATTTTTTCTTGGTGACATTTTTGCACACACACCCATAATGCTTGGGTTTTGGGTTTGCCTGTTGGACGCAGTACAAGAGACCGAGCTCCAGGTGCCTCTTTCAAATTGCCTCGGCTCCCCCCCAACCCCCCCTCCCCCCCACCCCAGATTATGTTTGGATCTATTTTGCTCTAGTTTGAGGAAAGGTCAGGTTTAGTTAACAGAGGATGATCTGAAAGGTGCGCACCATTAGTCTTCATCATGTTCAAGCCAGGTAATATGGAGCTCTTCCACCCACCCATCTCGCTGCATTATTAATAGCTCTGCTTGCCTTTTGGTTTTGCAGGGGGGAGAAAAAAAAAAGGTCTCTAGCAGCACTTGATCTCAAGAGCATCTGTAATTATTTTTCTTTGGCGTATGATTAAACGGTCTGCCTTATTGCCAAGAAACAGCAGAAATATGGGTCGTAGCCAAGGCTTCCGGTTCTCGGTTAATGAAGTCGCCGACTTTAACAATAGCCGGAGTCAAGGCTGCGAGTCGTCCGGCGTTCGAGGCGGCTGATTGGCCGCGCTGAGCAGAAGAGCTCCAATCACTCGAGAGCGTGTTGCAGACACGGCGGTGCAGCAGGTGTTGTTTGGGGGAGTCGGGCCTGTCGTGATTAGCCCCTTTGATTGTGTGCTGCAGAAGGATGGACCCCGCTGGGGTAGTCTTAGGACGTGAAAGCGTGGCGCGATGGGAGGAAGGGAAGAACGGCACTAATGAACCCGTTCATCTCGTGCACCGTGTGAGCGAAAAGCATCGAGCCCCAGGCTGCTTCTGCTTCTGCTTCTGCTGCCGAGGCTTTTTCCCCTCATATGCATTTTTCTCCCCTTTTTCTTTACATTGTATAGACATTATATAAAAAAACATTATATGTCATGTTTCCATAATATGTCATTTTCCTGATCTGTTTATTTTTGCTTGCGTGGCTTTTTTTTTATAGCTCTTGATAGAGGAAAAGAAACTTCGATCAAATGCTCCGGGCAAAACAGAATATCATTTAATAGGTCCTGGTAATTGATGCATGTGTGTGTGTGTGTGTGTGTGTGTGTGTTGGTACAGGTGGAACGTGGTGGGAATCCAGGGCTCGCTGATGAGCTACTTCACTGAGCCCATCTACTTCTCCAGTATCATCCTGGGCAGCCTGTACCACGCTGATCATCTCTCTCGAGCCATGTACCAGCGCATCGCAGACATCGAACACCTGCCCCAGCAGTTCACCCTCAACCGACCCCTGCTCAGCGGTAAACACAACCTCACCCCTCCACCTCACCTGACACATAATGGCTATATATAATATAAATATATATATATATAGATATATATATATATATATATATATATATATATATATATATATATTCGATTCCCGTCTCGGCCCATGTGTGTGTGGAGTTTGCATGTTCTCCCCGTGCCTCATGGGGTTTTTTTTCTCCGGGTTCTCCGGTTTCCTCCCCGGTCCAAAAACATGCACTGTAGGTTGATTGGCACCTTGGAAAATTGTCCCTAGTGTATGAATGTGTGTGTGAATGTGATGTGTGTGTGTGTGTGAGTGTGTGTGTGTGTGCCCTGCGATTGGGTTTGGCATTCCATCCAGGGTGTATCCTGCCTTAATGCCCATAAACGCCTGAGATAGGACACAGACTCCCCGTGACCCGAGGGAAGATCAGAATATAGCGGTAGAAGATGAATGAATGATGAATATGCATGAATGATTATGAATATATATATACACAACGGAGACACACACCCCACACACACACACACACACACACACACACACACACACACACACACACACACACACATATATATATAGTACTCTGTGCAAAAGTTTTAGGCAGTGTGCAAAAATGCTGTAAACAAAGAATGCTTTCAAAAATGGAAGTGTTTATTATTTACTTTCATCAATGAATGAAATGCAGTGAATGAAGAGAAATTGAAATGAAATCAATATTTGTTGTGAACACATTTTACCTTCAAAACAGCAGTAATACTTCTAGGTACACTTGCACACAGTGTTTATGAAGGAACTCGGCTGGTTAGGTTTGTTCCATCTTGGAGAAGTAAACACAGATCTTCTGTGGATGTCGACGTTCTCACATCCTTCTGTCTCTTCATGGAAACCCCACACACACTCCATTGATGTTGATTTCGATTTTCTTTCCTCTCTTGTTTGCTCATCGATTGTTTTGGCTCATATATATATATATATATATATATATAATATCTTATATATATATATATATATAATATATATATATATATATATAAATTCCATTCATTCATTCGTCTTCTAGCGCTATATAGCCTGTGCCTATCTCAGGCGTCTATGGGCATTAAGGCAAGATCACACCCTGGATGGCATGCCAACCCATCACAGGACACACACACCACACACACACACACACACACACTCATTCATACACTAGGGACAATTTCCAAGGTGCCAATCAACCTACCGTGCATGTTTTTTGGACCGGGGGAAAAACCGGAGAACCGGAGAAAAACCCCCTGAGGCACGGGGAAACATGCAAACTCCACACACACACATGGTGAGACGGGAATTGAACCCATACCCTGGTGTTGTGAGGCGAATGTGCTAACCACTACACTAAAACCACCATGCCGTATATATATATATATATTATATAATATATATATATATATATATATATAATATATATATATAATATATATATATATAATATGCATATATTACGGTATAACGGTTAACGGTTACGCCGTTTCTTGCCCTCAGGAAAGTCTTAGTATAAAGTGTTTTGTCGTTTCATAAGCATTAGAAGCATAAGCGAAGAACTTGTCAAAACGATGAACTGCAAACAAATCAGGTGTCGTCAGGTCTGTTCAGAATCATCGCATTCATACATCATAAGTGCATATTGTCATTTTTGCATTATACAGTTTGTCCTTAGGCAGAATAAGAAATCAACAAATCAAAAATACTATTATACATGGATTTACATAGCGATTCAGGGTTTTCTGTAGAGGAGCGGAGAGACATGTTTAGTGGCGCTGTAGTGGGTTTTGTATTTTTTTTTAATAGGGCTTTTAAACACAACTTACTAAGTCAGGATGAAACTAAAAGCCAGCAAACATTACTACTTAATGTAGAAGACGACAAACAACGTCTTAATGACATGATAATCAAAGCGCTTTGGAGGTTGATGTGTCTTGAGTGGAGTGTACAGATAATATAGTGATCTGTCCAGTTAAAAGCGCAGGACTAAAGCGTTGCTGCATCGCCAACATGCGGACGCCGGCGAATCGGAATTTCATTACAAACTCGGCCATTGAAGACCACATGCTAATTATAAAGATTAATATGCAAGTCTTTCAGGGCGGATTATTCTTTTTTTTTTTTCCTTTAATGAAACCCTTGACTTCCTAGAGCACCCTCTAAAGCGGCTTTAATGCCAGTTGAAAAAGTTGTGATTAATCCCTCTTTCTTCTTTCTTTTCCCTCCATCTCTAGCCCTCCCTCGCTCTATCCACCCCCCCCTCCCGCCAACCCCTCTCTGTCAATAGTTTGAGCAAGAAAATGTAATCTCTGCTAGGCTCTGTGCAAACACCACGTCTGCACCTCTTAAACACAAGAGCGCTGTTTCAGGCTCCTTCTAGTGATATGTGGACGAGATCTTTAAATCCCCGTCACGTATTATTATACATGGATTATTTCGCGCACGGTTACATCATTCTTTTTTTTTTCCCCTAAAGAACTAGTGATTTCAGACTTTAAAAATGTTTGTCATAACCAGGTCAAGACACAAACTCAAGTCAGGCTGTCAGCGTCTTTCAACTTGACATGGTTGGATTTTTCAGAGATACAAGATTTGGCTTTGAACGTAAGAAAAAAAAAAACAAACGTGTCTGCTGCAGTTTCATTCGTTCACCATCACGGCCTCTCCTCATCTTTCCTCGCCTCCGATTCGTGCTTGTGATGTTAGGATGGAATATAAAAGAGGTGATAAATAGATTTGGTTTTATTACCAAAAAATAACAAAAACACCCAGCAACGTGCATCCACTCCACGCTTCCTAAATTTCCCAAAATTTCCGAAAGCAACCAAAACCGGAACATAATTCTTAAAGGAGCCACGTACCATATTTAACCACTTATAATTAACGTTGAAATGAACCAGAAATTTAATTAGTTAACAAGAACTCAATATTGAAAGAATCATTTCCGGAGTAAAATATAACAGCTGTTACAGTATCTGTTAAAGTATATATATGTGTGTGTGTGTGTGTGTGTGTGTGTGTGTGTGTGTGTGTGTGTGGTGTATATATAGATATATATATATATATATATATATCTATACCATCTATATATCTCGATCCTGTTTATATATAGAGAGCGAGAGAAAGATCTATATATCTATATATATCATATATATATATAATCTCTCTCTCTCTATCGATAGATAGATAGATCGCTAGATTAGATAGAGCTAGATAAAATTCTTAAAGGAGATAGATCATTCTTAAAGGAGCCACGTACCATATTTAACCAGTAAAATAACCACTAAAAATTAACATTGAAATGAACCAGAAATTTAATTAGTTAACAAGAACTCAATATTGAAAGAATAATTTCCACAAATATTATATATATATATACTTCTTACAATATAGTAGTAAATATCTTACTGTACGCTATATCTATATCTCTATCTGCATTGTGTGTGTTGGTTTATGGTGTGTGTGTGTGTGTCATGTGTTGTGTACTCTGTATATCGATATAGAGAGAGAGAGCGCGAGCGAATATATATACCTATATCTATCTATTACCGACGCTATATCTATATCTCTATATATATATATATATATGAACAACTACCAAGGCTATTCCATTTTTTAAATAAATAAATAAATAAATAAATTCTGTGTTGCCACCAGCATGGGCATGTACTGCAATTATCAGGAATGCATCGTTCCGATAGGTATATGAGACAGACAGGTAATAATTACAGTTATATAGACAGTTATAGAAGCGGTATCATCTAGAAATGATCTCAGCAGTCTGTTTTAATTATAGGCCATCCACTCGGATGTGCGGCGTATAAGTTTGGACTGAAGTACATAAAACCTCCAGCCTTGATTAGCACGGCGGTGCGAAATGAAAAGCTCCTAATTAAAACCTTCATGTTCCAGGGTTAAGGCGTTTGCTCGCGCTTTGAAAGTTGCTCATGTGAATGCACGTCCGAAAAGAGCAAACTCTATTAAAGTGTTGCATCCTCACGGCGAGATCATTTCTCCCTCCGTCCCCACGAGACGTTTCTTTTCCTGAGTTCGGTTTGTTTCTCGTCGGCCGTCTTCTACATCCTGTGGTCAGCCATCCGTCTGGAGATTTACCCACTGCTTGAGAGGCGATATGGAAATAACTGCACCTTTAATTGCCTTCCATATACACAAGGAATAAATTCACCAGAATCGTTTCTGTAACATTATAATATTAGCATGAACAAGCCGAAAAAATACCTCAGCTTTAGGATGCCATAAACATGATTTTCCCTAATAAACCCAAAAAATACATTTTCACAAGTAATACAGAAAATAAAGCGACGTTGAACCTATACGTTTACATTTACAGTATTTAGCAGATGCCCTTATGCAGGGCGACGTACAAATAGTGCTTTAGGTCTCCATCTAAGGATAAATCCGTTCATGAAGGGTTGATACAAACTACAGTACACAATAAGCGTAGTCA
>JACRUU010000011.1:4116432-4123932 GCA_030449085.1 Kryptopterus vitreolus | reverse complement strand
TTTTATTTTTAAAAGAAAAACAAAAGAAAGAAAGAAAAAACATATTAATGCAATTTTCAGTGGGTCTTATCTTATATCCGGTCATCAAGGTTTTTTTTTTTTTTTGTATATTTGTTTACTAATATATTTGTTGTTGTTTTTGTTTTGCAGTGAGATAAAAGCAGCTGCTTTTTCTTCTCGGTGTTTTCTGTACCTGTTAGTTTACGACTGTAAATATTGCAAAATCTCCCTGTTGTTGCCATGGATGCTCGTGCATATATTTCTTCTGGTAGTTATGAACGAGTTGTTTCTCCATCACGGAAATCGCATTAAAAAAAACAAAAACAAACAAACAAAAAAAGATCAGAAATGCGCATGGAAGTTTTCGATCCATTCGTTTTTTTGTGTTGTTGTGTTTTTTTTTCTGTGTTTTTGACACCGTTTATATTTTATTCCTTTAGCTGTCCTGATATTTAGTTATTAAATGAAGACCAAGACTCGAGAGGTTGCCAGGTCTGTGTAATAAACTCATTTGTCTCCAAATTATAGTTTCCTATAATTTATAATTAGCATTGATGAGAAACAATACCACTGCTATTCACGCCACATTCCCAGGAGTGGATCGAGCCCCTGGTGGTATCGCCAAGCTTCCACCAAGGGGCGCCGTATCGCGGCTGACCCGATAAATAACTGCCCCAATAAATGTCTTGTTACTGGGAGAATTCTGGATCTAAAATGCTTACGGGATAAAATAATCATTGAATCCATTTTTGTATAGGATAACGAACGATATTGATTAATTGATATCGATCTATACATTGTTTACGCAACGACGTAATGTAATGAGTAAACAATGCTGTAAGTTGTTTATTTCTACAAAATAACCAGGCCATTTTAATTCTGCTGTAAAGGCCTGGCAACCAGTTGTTGTTATTGTTTTATTATTATATAATATATATATATATATATATATAATATATATATATATATATATATATATATATATATTTGTTGTTTTTTGTTTTAACGATCTTTTCACTACTTTAATTTGAGAATTTTTACCTTTTCGATCCGAAGCCGCCTGCCATGCTTTGTGTCCGTAGCGTTCGTCAAAACATGTCTTCTACTGTTCTCTCTCTCTCTCTCGTCTTTCTCAACAACCCAAGATTGTCAATGGATGATGTCATGAATACACTCCCAGTCCCAACCAAGGCAGAACTTTATCTTTCCCCCCCCCCCCCCCCCCCCCCCCCCCACCCCCCCCCCCCACCCCCCCCACCCCACCCCCCCCCCCCCCCCCCCCCCCCCCCCCCCCCCCCCCCCCCCCTCCCCTCCATACCCAAATATTCTGGAACCGGACTGTGTTTATTTTTCCCGGTCGAGTCGTGACTCGGTGCTCTGGTTTCTGAGAGTGTTGTGATTCGTTGACTGTACGGCGGGATGCGGTGGTGCTGTACACTGCCTCCTTCCTCCTGCGTGTCCCTCTGTAAAATCCATACACGGGCCACCTGCATGAGCTCCTCCACTCAAGCTGCACCCAGCATGATGACTATAAAAGGACTTGTATTGTAGAAAAAAAAAAAAAAAAAACAAACAAACATAGATCTATACATAAAGGAGAAAAAAATAAACAAGATATTAGTTTACGTTTGTATATGAGTGAAGTGTTTTTTCTTTTTTTTTTTCCTTTAAATTTCCATTTAAAAACCCAACAACTATCAATCCTTTTTAACAAAGTAGAACCACAGCCCAAGGAATAACATTTATTTATTTATATATTTATATATATATATATATATATATATATATATAATATATATATATATATATATATATGGGCACAACGGTGGCTTAGTGGTTAGCACGAGGGAGGTTCTCGTCTCACACCGCCAGGGTCCGGGTTCGATTCCCGTCTCGGGCCATGAGTGTGTGGAGTTTGCATGTTCTCTCCCCGTGCCTCAGGGGGTTTTTTCTCCGGGTTCTCCGGTTTTCCTCCGGTTTCCCTCCCCGGTCCAAAAAACATGCACGGTAGGTTGATTGGCACCTTGGAAAATTGTCCCTAGTGTATGAATGTGTGTGTGTGTGTGTGTGTGTATTTGTGTGTGAGTGTGTGTGTGTGTCCTGCGATGGGTTGGCATTCCATCCAGGGTGTATCCTGCCTTAATACCCATAGACGCCTGAGATGGGCACAGACTCCCCGTGACCCGAGGGAAGATCGGATAAAGCGGTAGAAGATGAATGAATGAATGAATATATATTTCATATATTTCAATGTAAATTAATTCATTCAATATTTATATATATATATATATATATATATATAAATCGAACATGCTGTACATTTTCAGCATTGATGAGTTGATGATGCATTAATGCAAATTCGCGAATTGGATTAACACGTTACTATGTAATGGATCTGATCCTGTCGTGTCGGAGATCAGGACAACAAAGACACTCACGAAGAACCTTCCAGTCCGTGTCGTTCCCAGATCATTTCAGCATTGGCCTTTCCTCCACTCATGCTTCCTCAAAATTTACCCCAATTACGCCTACTACAGGTATGAGCTGCTCACTGTATTAGCATATATAACCTAAACGTATCACCAGTTTATATGGAAAGCAACCAAAACCGGAAGCATAATTCTTAAAGGGGCCACGTACCACATTTACCATATTTAATCAATCACTAAAAAAATTACAGACATTAATAAGAATGCAATATTAAAAGAATAGTTTCCAGAGTGAAATAAATATAATTTATCATTTTATTTTGAAGAAGAGAGATTTTGAGTGAACTCAAAATTAGTGAATATATATATATATATATATATATATATATATATATATCTAATATATATATATATATATATAACATCTATTACAATTAATTAGAGTATTAAAAACATGAAAGGTATTAATTTATGGTACATAGAGAACAGAAAAAATATGCTATTAATGAGTTAACTCGTTGCAATCATGCGATTAGACGCAATTAAATATTTTAACCTATTGACATAAAAAAAAACACCCACTAAAGTGCATCCACTCACGCTTCCTAAATTTCCCCGAATTATTTCTGCTGCGCATTCACAACAGGTACATTACTTTATAGAACTTAAACATATCACCAGTTTATATGAAAAGCAACAAAACCGGAACAGAGTTCTTAAAGGGGCCACGTACCATATTTAACTATTAAATCTACCACTAAATAAATTGTGTAGAAATTAATAATAAATCAATATAAAAAGAATAATGAATAAATATAACATATTATATTTTGAAGAGGAATTATGAGTGAAATTTATATATGTATTATATATTTGATCAGAAACATGAGAAATATTCATTAGTTCTACATTGAGCACAGAAAAATCACTTGAGCGTTAACTTGTGGCGATCATGCAGTTAATCGCGATTAAAAATTTTAATCTATTGACAGAACTATGAACAATACCCATCAACGTGCATCCACTCACACTTCCTAAAATTCCCCCGAATTACGCCTGCTAGATGTGCATTCACAACAGGTATGAGCCCATCAATATATTACATATGGAACCTTAAACCAGTTTATATGGAAAACCACTGGAACATAACTCTTAAAGGAGCCACGCAGCATATTTAACAATTAAAACCACAAAACATTTAAATAAACAAGAAATTAATATTAAATTAATATTAAATTTCCAGATGAAATACATACATTATAATCATTTTATTTTATTATTGTGTGAAATGTAGATATTTATAACACATTTTACAATTTGTATCACAAACATTAAAAATATTTGTTTATGGTACATTGAAATGACAATGAAATATTTGAATCTATTGACAGCCGTAATTTTCACACCTAAATTCTTGTTTTGGGATTCCAGAGTTTAACAGCTCCATTATTCATGGCAAAAAATGTGACTTCTGGATGGGAAGGTTGTAATTATTGTTTCTTCTCTGTAAATCAACAACACACTAACCAATCACACATGTGTAAGATCCAGTATGTGGACCAGGGCAGATGGGAGTTTTTATATGACTCATTATGCCTTATGAAAGGACTTATGTAGGCTTATAACCCAAGTACCATGTTTCACGTGTGTGTTATGACGGTGTAATTATAGCTTTTGATGTTACAGGTTTGAGCTATATTACCGTATGACTATATTATATTACACTATATTACCATATGTAACCTTATCATATCCCCAGTTTATACTGAAAGTAGCCAAAACTGGAACATAACTCTTAAAGGAGCCACGTACCATATTTAACAATTAAAACTAAACTGACATAGAAAGTGACAGACTTTATATTAAATCTAACTTTAACTAATGTGTGTGAATAAACTGTACACCGGTACGTCCTTAATTCACGACGGTTATTGAAACTAGACATGGGACATTGCCTGAATAAAATGTGATTGATGCTTGCTGATGCCAACCGTGAAAAAACGTGAAAAATCTGCGAAACTCGGACACAGGGTCATGTGACATGTCTAAACGCTCGGCACGTCGACGGGAGTCAGACGCAGGGTATTTTGATGATGTCATGGGCATCACTGGCCCCGCCCCCTCCTGAAAAAACACACTAAATCAACACTAAATATTAAACGGACCAGGCTATAAGGGGGTCGCGCCCGGAGCTGCGGTTTGCATCGGCAAGCATTACTCACATTTTCTTCAAGACAAGTCCCATGTCTAGTTTAACAAAGAACATTGCTGGTATGGTGTAACGTGCAGGGAAGGAGTTTCCAGTGTCTACGCTTATTAAGGGATTTTATGCCACAGGAAAGCCTTCGGAGGATCGGAGTGAACTTTGGAGGCTCTCGGTAATCTGGCATACTGCCTTCTACAGTAAATTCCAAAGACCAAATTTCAATATGGTCAAGGGCAGAAAATTATAGTGTCTATTTCAGGTCCCTATATGATGCCTAACCATCTGAGGCATCCATGTGCCTTTGCGAATGATGTAAGACTGCCCTATCTGGGTCACGAACACTGTTATAAATATACAAGGCAGGATTCGTGTAAGACAAGCACACGTTTCTTTAAATCTCATACCGAGCGTAATGAACTGATGTACAGCACTCGCATCAATAATACATCAGTACTATGCTGATTATGACACAGATCTGAGGCATGACCTGAAGCCTGGAGCACCCTGGGAAGCTCTTCTACACAGGAGTGCTGTTTGTATTGGAGATCCATAATTTAGCAGCCTTCAGCCTCACTTAAGAGAGAATTATTCACTTCATTCACCGCCACAGACAAGGGGTGGCGTCAGAGATTTGGGCAAATGGCGGGGGAAGACCGATACCATCCTTCTTTATTTATTTATTTATTTTTTGCTCTAACCTCTATACTTCTTCCATTAATGTGTTTGATATGTCGACCTATAAAAGGCATATAACACAATATCAGATAGTTCTCGTTAGTCCGTTCCTTCTCATTTCTCTTCACATTTACTCTGTTAATGAGGGCACCTGCTAAGCACCTATAAAGTATATAAATAATAAATAATTGTCATTGTAATCTCCCAGTGATTAGATGTTAAATCTATTATTTTTTTATGTTTCATTTCTTATACAAGAAGGGGCACGGTGGCTTAGTGGTTAGCATGTTCGCCTCACACCGCCAGGGTCCGGGTTCGATTCCCGTCTCGGCCATGTGTGTGTGGAGTTTGCATGTTCTCCCCGTACCTCAGGGTTTTTTTTTTTTCTCCGGGTTTCTTTTCTCCGGTTTTTGCCCCCTCCTCCCCGGTCCTAAAAACATGCACGGTAGGTTGATTGGCACGTTGGAAAATTGTCCCTAGTGTATGAATGTTGTGTGTGTGTGTGTCCTGCGATGGATTGGCATTCCATCCAGGGTGTATCCTGCCTTAATGCCCATAGACGCCTGAGATAGACACAGGCTCCCCGTGACCCGAGGGAAGATCGGATAAAGCGCTAGAAGATGAATGAATGAATTTATATGCTTATATAAATATCGACGCAATTACCTGATGATTGGTATTTTTTAATCCTAGCCCATGTTCTGCTGGGTGGCCGTGAAGCACATATCCTGCTCCTACAACCCTTTTCGGCTGCACCCTAAGACCTCCGACGCTGTGTGACAACCTTCAAACCCAGCGCACTAATTACCAAGCAGCTGGTCTCAGAAATCATGCGTGATTAGTGTCAGGAACCAAATGTCTTTTAGATCATTCTGGGTATTGATTAGAAACGGTAGAAGATGACTGAATGAATGATTTCTTATACATACTAAACAGGACCAGACCAGGACTATCACCGTTTATATAATAATACAGCAAAATAAATCCATCCATCTATCTTCTAGCGCTTATGCGGGACCGGGTCGCAGGGGCAACAGTCTAAGCAGAGATGCCCAGACTTCCCTCTCTCCAGCCACTTCCTCTCTCTACCCCGGGGGGGCCACCGAGGCGTTCCCAGGACAGTCGAGAGACATAGTCCCTCCAACATGTTCTGGGTCTTCCCCGAGGCCTCTTCTTGGTGGGACATGCCCGAAACACCTCCCCTGGGAGGCGCCCAGGAGGCATCCGAAATAGATGCCCAAGCCACGCCAACTCTCGATGTGGAGGATCAGATGATCTACTCTGAGCTCCTCCCGAGTGACTGAACTTCTCACCCTATCTCTAAGGGAGCGCCCAGACACCCTGCCAAGGAAGCTCATTTCGGCCACCTGTATCCGGGCTGTATCTCGCCCTTTCAGTCCTGACCCAAATCTCATGGCCATAGGTGAGAGTAGGAACGTAGATCGACCAGTAAATCGAGAGCTTTGGAATAAATATTCCATGCATTTCTAATTTGAATATATTTCAGTAAAGAAATTTCATCCCCCAACGAGAGGAATAACCCCCCCCCCCTTCATTGTTTGTTCGTTATATTCTCAGTGTCTCATCACTATGATAAAAACATTGAGCTCATCTCAAGTCAATATTATACTCAGGAAACCGCTGAGCTTGCGATTCAAGAGTTACAGATGAAGTTATATTTCATACGTCGGAAAACATGCTAAAAACCAATTCTTGAGATTAAGAGGAATGTTGAAGAAGAAGGAATTACAATGATAAATGAGACTAACCATGGGCTTTTTATCCAACTGTAATACAGTTTTCTGATATCCAACGCTGTATTTTTAGGCCTCTGTTGCAGATATTCAGCCGGATCCTGGATTAATCCAGGTTAATCCGGGGTTTTCTGTTTTCATGATTATTTATAGATAAAACTGAAATATTACAGTGATTGAATCATAGTGTTTTGCGTCCGACCACCATATCATCAATGATCAGATCCGTTCACTTTAAATGTATTTGTATATTGTATTTGCTGGCCAGAGTTCTCCCACACCAACCCTCTGTTGCGTTCGCTCTACTGATGCTCGGCTACAAAAACTGGATCTGCACTTTCTTACCTCAGTGACCTCATCATGCACCAAAACACCCCCCAAATACCCCCTTTCCCCAGGAGCCCCCGCCCGTACCGCACCTTGTTGCCTGCGAGCC
>JACRUU010000011.1:4093932-4111432 GCA_030449085.1 Kryptopterus vitreolus | reverse complement strand
ATTCATACACTAGGGACAATTTTCCAAGGTGCCAATCAACCTATCGTACATGTTTTTGGACCGGGGGAGGGGGGAACCGGAGAACAAACCCCCTGAGGCACGGGGAGAACATGCAGGTCGGGAATCGAGCCCGAAACCCTGGAGGTGTGAGGTCGAATGTGCTAATTAATTTATTTTTTTTGATAATCTGGATAATCTTGAGGGGGCACGGTGGCTTAGTGGTTAGCACGTTCGCCTCACATCGCCAGGGTTCGGGTTCGATTCCCGTCTCGGCCATGTGTGTGCGGAGTTTGCATGTTCTCCCCGTGTCTCAGGGGGTTTTTCTCCGGGTTCTCCGGTTTCCTCCCGGTCCAAAACATGCAAGGTAGGTTGATTGGCACCTTGGTGCGTGTCATGCGATAGGTTGGCATTCCATCCAGGGTGTATCCTGCCTTAATGCCCATAGACGCCTGAGATAGGCACAGACTCCCCGTGACCCGAGGGAAGATCGGATATAGCGGTAGATGAATGAATGAATGAATGGATAATCTTGCTGAGTCAGAGATGAGGTTCGATCCTGACAATGATTCTCTGCGTTAGAGTATTTATACTGTGAGTTTTGCTCCGAGTTTTCTTTCCAACTCCTTTCACTGGAATTAATTGTATACAAGCCGACTTTTTTGTTGTTTTTTTGCTTTGTTTTGTTTTTTGTTTAAAAAGACAAGAGCTCTTTAATCACCACGTTACTGAATGACAAATGAACCAGCACCTGCTTCACTATAAATGCTGCCGATGAAGATAAAGAATACACTGTAGAACCAAGTCGCATTAATGCGGGTCGCATTAATCAGCTGTCGCCTAAAAATGCGACTAGCACATTAAAAAAAAAAAAAGGCACATCTATCGCAGAGTTGTTTTATTATTACCCGGTGGAAACATTACAAATGCCGACACTTGACGTGATTGTATGCAAACGGTACTTTGAAATTGAATTGTAAAGTTTTTCTTTTCTTACAAATATAAAAGACGCCACCCCAAGAGAAACCACATGGGGCGGCGGTGAGAAAATCCAGGCTTTTTTACGTGCTCGCTCTTCATCGCGATGAGGACTCTAGCACTCATCTCTTTTTCTCATCATTCACAGCGCTTTTTTTTTTTTGTTGTTTCTCTGCAATCCCTTCTACTTTATTAACCCTCGCCGAGCAGCGATAGCGATCCGGGGCCAGCCGAAGAGGTATATATCGCTTTTTCTATCACGGGGACCCAAATCACTCCCATTCAAAAGTTTCACTTCAACTCACCTGTCCAGCGCAGGGATAAAAATGAAGTGGAGAAAGAAAGAGAGAGAGAGGGGGGGGGCTTCTAGCAGGCTCTAAAAGAAATCATAAATCATGAAAGTCCATGTCCTGGGGACAATGGGATCCGCGCTCATTCAAGGCTCCGATTTCCATTTCAATTTTCTGCTCAGTGGAGTTGATGTATGTGGCGAATGGGACGGCGGACCCGCTGTGCGGCCCTCTCCACACTATTTATTAAGGCGGAATCCCGGTGACCTTGGCTCCGTGTCCGCCGTTAATGCCACACCTGCTGGCAGTCCCTACAAAGCCAGAATCGCAAAACCAAATGGCGCAGTTTTCTCAGATCTTCTGCAATCTAAAAGGGGGGTTTCAGCAAATACATGTATCCCATTTTTCATCTCGCCACATGATGAACGAAAATATGGTCAGAAGCTCATAGTGTTCGAATGTGAGCATGTATCACGAATCTCTGACCATCAGACAGACAATAATAAGAAGTTACACAAACTAGTAAAATGGGAGGTGGTATCACTCAGTGGTTAAGGTGTTGGACTCTGGCACCAGAAGATCACAGGTCAAATCCCACCACCATCAACCCCCACATCAGCTACCAATTTAGTTAGAATGCATATATATATATATATATATATATATATATATATATATATATATATATATATATATATATATATATATATATATATATATACTGTTCAGTTCTCAAGGTAGAATTTAGGCCTGGGAGTTTTGTATTTGGGGTTGTGTAATATGGTCTTGTATTATGGAAAAAGTTGACTATATATATATATATATATATATATATATATATATATATATATATATATATATATATATATATATATATATATATATATATATATTGCATGTGTGTAAGGTGGGGCACAGTGGCTTAGTGGTTAGCACGTTAGGGTCCGGGTTCGATTCCCGTCTCGGCCATGTGTGTGTGGAGTTTACATGTTCTCTTCTCCCCGTGCCTCAGGATTTTTTTTCTCCGGCTCTCCCGGCTCTCCGGTTTCCTCCCCCGGTCCAAAAACACAGTATCTTGGAAAATTGTCCCTAGTGTATGAATGTGTGTGTGTGAATGTGAGTGTGTATGTGTATGTGTGTCCTGTGATGGGTTGGCATTCCATCCAGGGTGTATCCTGCCTTAATGTCCATAGACGCCTGAGATGGGCACAGACTCCCCGTGACCCGAGGGAAGATCGGATAAAGCGGTAGAAGATGAATGAATGAATGAATGAATAAGGTAGCAGGATACTTTTGTTCATATCTTCATTTTTCAAGCACAATATCAGCGCATAATTATAACTCCACGTATTATGCCTCTAAGGGAAAAAAGAATGATTTCCTGTGTGATATTTTTTAAAAAATGGCAAAAAAATGATCTATCAATGGCGGTTCATATCTTTTTTTTTCCTTTATTTTTAACCTTATTTTAGGGGATATCAGATGTCAAACCAAACAAAAGGTGACTCCATTCCAGCACCAGACAGCATTCGGTATGAAACTCTGTAAAAGTGGGTGCACGTGCTTCAGTAAGGCTCTAATTGCAGGACTTTTTAATGATGTGTATATGTTAATCGGCGCTGCTTTCGCACGGCAGACAGATAAGGCAAAAGACGGATGGATGGAGAGGTGAAGGAGGTGAGAGCGGTGTGTCCAAAAAAAAAAAAAAACCTCTTTCACACAAATGACTAGCGTTTATCTTAGCGCTCAAGCGTTTCTGTGTGCAGTTTTTGACAGGGGAATTCTTCCAAGATGACAGAATAATTAAAAACAGGAACCCTGTTGCTATTCACAAGAGAGCGGTGATGGTGGACGAGGAGAGTGATTTGCATTCTGACCTTCCTGTTTCAATGGCCAGCGTGCCCTTGGACTTCCAGGACAGGCGTGCAGAAGTCGCAGTGGTGCCCTGGCGACGGCACGGCTGAAAAAGAGAAAGAGAGAGGGGGGAAAAAGAAGATTAATAAGGCATTACCAATTCGCCTCTTCTTTGCAAACAGTTTGCGCTAAGCGGGCGGATATTTGAATATCTAAATTGTCTGGGCGAGGGTTTCGAATAGCCACTAATGGGCCTGTGTCCTTGTCAAAGATCTCACTGAGCTAAAAGAGAAGAACTCTTAAATAAGTGGCTGGCACAATGGGTGCCCTAGGTTGTTTGATCCGCAGGGGTGAGGAATGGCGCTTTTGCGGCGCGTAGATACATTAGCTTGGCGTTTTGACATTCGGGCTACTTTTATAACCACGAGTTGCTTAAAGGTGCAGGTAACGGAAGGGTCTCACAGTTGACTTGGAGATGAATACAATCATCACTCGTCGCTCAAGAGCGATCGAATCCTCCTTGTTAATTCGTGTATACAGTCTTTATGAAGATTACTATGGAAATGTAATAGGTTACAGATTAAAAATGACCCTATTCGAAATGGAATAAGTAGTGTGACTTTTTAATTACTTTATAAGCGTATAAAGTGACTGACGGGGAGGCTGGAGCTTCAATTCTTACCACCACCAAGCTGCCACTAGTGGGCCCCTTGAGCAAGGCCCTTAGCCTCAATTGCTCAGTTGTAAGTCGCTCTGGATAAGGGCGTCTCCCGATTTTTCGTCGGGAATTTGGCGTCTATTAGCGTTGTTTCCTTCAGTTTCCGTCACCTTCGCCTGGCGCGCCATCTAGTGGAACGTTCAAATTACTTTCCCGATCATAACCTGAGACAAATGACGTACACCAAGGTTCCATTTTATTACTTTTTGATTAGTTTCATTCGTCCATTAGGTGGCACTTGATGATTTTGTGGCATAAAAATGTTTACATATCGGAAGCAAAGTGTTTTAACATTTAATTACATGTTTTTTTCTCAGTAACTGTAACAAATTACCGTACTTTTATTTTATAATTAAATTACATAACGCCGTTACATGTAACTAGTAACTCAACAACACTGCTGCTATATATATTATATATATATATATAGATTATATATATATATATATATATATATATATATATATATATATATATATATATATATATATATATATTCATCATTCATTCATCTTCTACCACTTTATCCGCCTCCGATCCGGGTCACGGGTAGTCTGTGCCTATCTCAGGCATCTATGGGCATTAAGGCAGGATACACCTTGGATAGAATGCCAACCCATCGCAGGGCACACACACACAGACACACATTCATACACTAGGGACAATTTCAACCCAAACGTGCATGTTTTTTGGACCGGGGAGGAAAACGGAGAACCCGAGAAAAAGAGGGAGAAAAACTCCCTGAGGCACGGGGAGAACATGCAAACTCCACACACACACATGGTCCTAGAAGGGAATCGAACCCGGACCCTGGCGGTGTGAAGCGAACATGCTAACCACTAAGCCACCATTCCCCTCCCTATATATATATATATATATATATATATATATATATATATATATATATATATATATATATATATATATATATATATATATATATATATACTCACTGTGTCTTGATTTATATACTCACTGTGTCAATCCTGTGCTACTGCATGATCGCCCTTCGGGAGCTGTTCTTCATATCTCAAAAATTTTTCGAGAAAGATAATAATTTATAAAAGGAATTGTACAAAATGCAAACTATTGTGGAGGCAAAAATTGCCTTTTCGAAACCAGAACAAATGACGAGTCTCTGATATGCCCAGCAAACAATGTAATTTGCCCTTCAGGGAAAAAATGTTCATGTTACCAGGATACGAAAATGTCCCTGGCTACGAGTTAGTGATTGAGTCTGCTGTATGTGTGTATGTGTATGTGTGTTGTGTGTGTGTGTGTGTGTGTGTGTGTGTGCACCTGTAACATATTGCTCTTCAGCTGAATAGGAATATATAGCTTTTGCCTCGGTTCTGTTTTTGATGTGAAGATGTTTGCTGGAGGCCGTTTTCCCCTCTAAAGAAGTGTCTCGGTTGTTAAAAGGACCAGGGGCGGTCATTACTCAAAAAAAAAACCCGTGCCTTACTCCATCACACATTCCTTTGAAAGGCGCGAAACGGACATCTTTTATTCACAGATTTCCTTTGACAATATAATTTTCTGCTTTGCCGTCTGGTTCAAATTGAATTGGAAATGAACGTTGCTGAGCACATTCTGCTAGGGCCATTTCCTGATCAACATGATTTGTGTGTGTGTGGTTTTTTTTTCCCCGCTGCCGAGTTTTTGCTCCACACACCAAATACCCATCCCGAGCATTCTCCCTGCTCACTGTGGAACGTCAATAAAGGAAATAAACCATGTGCGCTTTCTTTATGTTTTCTATGTAAGTCTGCCTTTATGAAAACTTATATTGCAAACCTACGCGCTAGCGTGATGCTTTATGAATAAATAAATAAATAAACAATGTTTAATATTGCAGGCAACACACAATGCACACAGTGTAATGTTCCTGTGTAGATGTGTAATAATAATAATAATAATAATAATGCAGGGCATGGTGGTCTTAAGTGGTTAGCACAGTCACCTCACACCTCTACCATGTGTATGTATGTGGTGTGTGTGTGTTGTGTGTGTGTGTGATGTTGTGTGTGTTGTGTGTGTGTGTGTGTGTGTGATGTGTGTGTGTGTGTTATGTATGTTTTCTCTGGGTTCTCCGGTTTCCCCCCGGTTCAAAAACATGCACTGTAGGTTGATTGGTACCATGGGAAATTGTCCCTAGTGTATGTATGTGTGTGTGTGTGTGAATGTGTGTGTGTGTGTGTGTGTGTGTGTGTGTGTGTGTGTGTGTGTGTGTGTGTGTGTGTGTGTGTGAGTGTGTGTGTGCGATGGCGATGGGTTGGCACCCTATACAGGGTGTGTCCTGCCTTAATGCCTGAGGGGACGCCTGAGATAGGCACAGACTCCCCGCGACCCGAAGGAAGATCGGATAATAAAATGGTAGAAGATGAATAATAATAATAATAATAATAATAATAATAATAATAATAATAAATAATAATAATAATAATAATAATAATAATAATAATAATAATAATGCATTTTATTTATAGGTGACTTTCTCAAGACTCAAGGCCACTGTACAATAAGTAACAAAGGCATTACATGGAACACATGGATCGTATAAACATCGTATGACATAATATAGAGACACAGAGAGACATCAAGAAGCAAACAAATAAACTGGAAAAAAAAAGAAAAAGAAACTGTGTTTCATTGGAAAATGCTGTAAAAATAATTCATATTCATATCCGCTTTGTTGTAGACATCAGTTTTATATAATCTCAATATATATATATATCTATATATATATATATATATATATATATATATATATATATATATATATATATATATATATATATATATAAGATATATATTAACAAGCAAATACACTGACCTGTAGAATCGTTTTTAACTACTACTCAAAATAAAGTACACCCTACCATGGAGACCTGGTTCACTTCACGTCAGCATGTTGACAATGAATTCATAAATAAGTGTTTACATTGTTGTTGTCAATAAATTGGTTGCATATTTAGCAAAAATATTTGCAAATAATTTCCGTGTAAGTCCAGAAATACACTGTCCCTGATGTCATAAGGTAGGTAGTGTAACGACACACTATGTAAACTAATATATATATATAATATATATATATATATATATATATATATATATATATATATATATCTATATATATATATATATATATATAGACACATACACACATACAGAGAAACACATACAGTCTTTTTTAGACACTTTGTCTTGTGTACTGATCTCACAAAAACAAAAACAAAGCTTTAATGAGTCACAACAGCGTTTGATATCTAACCAGGCAATGTTAGCCCATTTAAAACCAACAAGCAATTAACTAAATTGCTTTTAAATTGCTTTTTTTTTAATTGATTGAGTAATACTCCCTGCATTGCTAGCATACTCTGCTAGCATTCACTGAAGGCATACTCTTAGCCTAGCGTGTTTCTCATAGTTCTGTTAGCTTAGCCTAGTTTCTGTCAGTTTTCTTCCCTTACATATGATGCCTTTTTACTTTATGTCAGCAGTATTTCAGGCTTCACTGCGCTTCATTGTTAACTTTGTGGAATTTATATTATTCCAAACGTTTGATGGTCGACATCCTGAGGAATTTCTCTTGTTGTTGTTGTTGTTGTGGTTGTGTGTTTACCTGAGATTTGTTAAATCTGGAGGGATAGAATAAGATTAATCACATGGTAATAGTAAGGGGGCATTAGTGGTTAGCACGTTCGCCTCACACCGCCAGGATCTGGGTTCGATTCCCGTCTCGGCCATGTGTGTGCGGAGTTTGCATGTTCTCCCTGTGCCTCAGGGGGGTTTTCTCCGGGTTCTCCGGTTTCCTCCCCGGTCCAAAAACATGCACGGTAGGTTGATTTGTTGATTAGCACCTTGGAAAATTGTCCCTAGTGTATGAATGTGTGTGTGTGTGTGTGTGTGTGTGTGTGTGTGTGTGTGTGTGTGTGTGTGTGTGTGTGTGTGTGTTCTGCGATGTGGGTTGGCATTCCATCCAGGGTGTATCCTGCCTTAATGCCCATAGACGCCTGAGATAGACACAGACTCCCCGTGACCCGAGGGAAGATCGGATAAAGCGGTAGAAGATGAATGAATGAGATGGTAATAGTATAATAGCATCTGGACATGCTTTTTATTTATTTTAAGAACTGTTATTTATTTCCGATCACAACCACGTCATGCAAAATAAACACTTTGCCAAACTTTGCTGAAAGAATTTGCTGGAACTTTACTGTGTCGTTTATTATTGTACAGCTGCTCTGACACAATCTATATTGTTAACCGAATGGGAATGCTCTCAGTACCAGCTCCCTCGCTAATATTTATGCTGGAGACCAGTGTAATACCTCAATTCTGCTGCAAGTAGGTCACGTAAGTTGTTATTACGCTGAGAGATGTATTACCACTAACTTTCTCCCCCGCAAAAGATCAATCGGACTCCTTTTAAACTGTTCAATATTCATTACTTCATTGATTTTTTTTTCTCCAGAAATGCATGCAACAACACAACAGTGGTATTAGGAACGTTCTTAAAAGCTATTCTTGTGAAAAGAAAGACAGAAACACTACTGTGTCATGCATCATTCAAATGAAATCAGATTTATCAATATGTAGGCATTTGTGTCTCTTATGGACTAGACTTTTATCTATTGCTCATTAGATGAATTGTTTTTGATATATATATATATATATATATATATATATATATATATATATATATATATATATATATATATTCATATATCATTCATTCATTTATCTTCTACCGCTATATCCGATCTCCACTCGGGTCACTGGGAGTCTGTGCCTATCTCAGGCGTCTATGGGCATTAAGGCAGGATACACCCTGGATGGAATGGCAACCCAACGCAAGACACACACACACACACACACTCAAACACACATTCACACACTAGGGACAATTTTCCAAGGTGCCAATCAAACTACCATGCAGGAAACCGGAGAACCCGTAGAAAAAAACCCTGAGGCACTGGGAGACTGGGAGAACATGCAAACTCCACACACACATGGCCGACCAGGACCCTGGCGGTGTGAGGGGAACGGTACGGGCTAACCACTAAGCCACCGTGCCCCATATATATATATATATGTGTGTGTGTGTGTGTTTTGATATATGTATCAGATGTGATCCCACCACAGGTAAACATCAAATATGCATTTAAGAACAATTAACTTACAGTAAGTCATGGACAGCTTGAAATAAACAACACTTTTTTGTCTAACCCCTATTTCAGGTGGCGGGACGGGGATGTGTGTGTGTGTGTGGGGGGGGGGGGTGTTTCTCATTGGTTAAGGCACTGCCCTACTGATTGGAAGGTCAGGGGTTGGAGACCAGGTATCGCCAAGCTGCAATTCTTGGGCCCTTAACCCTCAGTGCTCCAGGGGGCGCTGTATCATAGCTGACCCTGTGCTCTGACCTCAGGTTCCAAACAAGCTGGGATATGTGTGGAAAACAATTTCACTGTGCTGTAATATGTGACAAATAAAAGCTGTTCTATTCTATTTTTCTGAATTGGCTGAAGTTTGTAGAGTATGTTCTAGTGCCCTCTACTGGTAGGAAAACTGTATTACACACCTAGAATTACATGACGGGTCCATTTTCCATAGATTACCACAAGACACCAAAATAAATATACATTCTTGCACATTCACAATTATATATATATATATATATATATATGTATATATATGTGTGTGTGTGTGTGTGTGTGTGTGTGTGTGTGTGTGTGTGTGTGTGTGTGTGTGTGTGTGTGTGGGTGTGTATAAATAATAGAATAGCCATTATTTGTCACATATACATTACAGCCCAGTGAACTTATTTCTTTGCATATCCCAGCTTGTTAGGAACCTGCCTGGGGTCAGTGCACAAGGTCAGCCATTATACAGCGCCCCCTGGAGCACAGAGTTGCAGCTTGGTGATATTGTTGTGTTGTGTTGTTCTATCAAAAGACTGACTAATTTTGTTTAAATACTGTATAGTATTAGGCGAGGAAGCCTGGAGTGCAGTCACCCTAAAGATATTCAGTAGGGTCGAGGTCATTCCCACATTGTCATGCAGGAAACAGGTTAGGGTCTCCCAGTGACGGGGAAAATGTAACGCTACTGCTCCCAAGGACAATTTTAAGGGAACATTTTGGGGGAAGAAGAACCAAGTCTGGTGAAAGAACCGTCGTATGTTTAATGAAGTGATGTACTATGTATATAGGTGGCATGGTGGCTTAGCGGTTAGCACGTTCGCCTCACACTGACAGGGTCCGGGTTCGATTCCCGTCTCGGCCATGTGTGTGTGGAGTTTGCATGTTCTCCCCGTTCCCCAGGGGGTTTTTCTCCATGGTGTGTGTGTGTGTGTGTGTGTGTCCTGCAATGGGTTGGCATTCCATCCAGGGTGTATCCTTGCCTTAATGCCCATAGACGCCTGAGATAGGCACAGACTCCCCGTGACCCGAGGGAAGATCGGATAAAGTGGTAGAAGATGAATGAATGAATGAATGAATGAATGTACTATGTATACAGTGTATTTAGAACAGAGTTCACTTTTATTCGTCAGGATAACAACGCTCCAGTAACTCATATCGATCATATCAGCTCTAGTGCAACAACTAAGAGCTGAAATGCATTCATTTACAATTCACTGTACTCGTTCTCCGTGCCATACGTGAAACATCTGTCAGTTTAACAAACAGTTTGATTTTCAACCATCCGGTATATTCGCCTGCGCGATCCCAGCTCGGATCTCATTACAGTTCTGTGTGATGCAGGTTCTTGGCTTTTGACATGTTCTCTTCCACTAAAAGCAAAGACAAAGAAAAGAAACGCATGTCACGATTTATCAGTCATTTCTTAAATGAAATACATTGCATACATTAATGCATACTGACCGACGAGGAAACACTTAAATACCAGCACACATAGCAGTAAAGCTGACGATCCTGCTATGATAAGCTCTATAATATTATCTATTTATCTATATATAAAATCTATAATATATAATATATTAAACATACAATATTGTGTTTAATATTATAAGAATGTTTATGCGGATTGTGTCTATATACAGTGTTTGGGAAGGTTACTTTGGTAATGTAATAGATTACAGATTACAAATGACCCTATTCAAAATGCATCACTAAAAGGAAAGCGATTACTTTCTGATTACCTTCATATGTCCACTAGGTGGCGCTTTAAGTTACCGTTTCAAACCCTCGAAATATGATTTGTAATATTTACCACTTTCATAAAATAAAATACAAATTTTCAGTACCGTTATATTTATTTTCTAATAAAATTACATAATTACATGTGACCGGGGGCACGGTGGTTTAGTGGTTAGCACGTTCGCCTAACACTGCCAGGGTCCGGGTTCGATTCCCGTCTCGGCCATGTGTGTGTGTGGAGTTTACATGTTCTTCCCGTGTCTCAGGAGGTTTTTCTCCAGGTTCTCTGGTTTCCTCCCGGTAGGTTGATTGGCACCTTGGAAAATTGTCCCTAGTGTATGAATGTGTGTGAGTGTGTGTGTGTGTCCTGCGATGGGTTGGCATTCCATCCAGGGTGTATCCTGCCTTAATGCCCATAGACACCTGAGATAGACACAGGCTCCCCGTGACCCGAGGGAAGATCGGATAAAGCGGTAGAAGATGAATGAATGAATTACATGTAACTAGTTACTCACCAACACTGTCTATATCTATTAGTCTCCACTTACGGTTCACGTAATTCCCTTTTTTCCACATTATTTAAGGTTTATGCTACAATTTTTCCACACAAAAATCTGCCCTCAGATTTCCCAGCAAGCAATAAGCAGCTCTGTCATCGCTATTTTTGATTTTTTTTTATTACAATTTGAAATTGATCTCAGGTGCAAATAATTTATGCGGATCTTTTTTTTTAGACGCTTTTTGCACTTTGATTTGTGCGCACCTGTGTCTAATTCGGTTGATTGGACATGATTTGGAAAGGCACGCACCTGTGAGGTGTGACGACTGAAAAGCGCATCTAAGATGAATAAACCACACGAGGTTGTACCGAGGCACAGATGTTGGCCAGGATACAAAATAAAAGTCTTTAAGAGCTTCGTAAAAATAATTCTAAAATGGGAACGATATGGGTATTACTTGGCCAAACTGAACCATTCATTCATCTTCTACCGCTTTATCCGATCTTCCCTCGGGTCACGGGGAGTCTGTGCCTATCTCAGGCGTCTATGGGCATTAAGGAAGGATACACCCTGGATGGAATGCCAACCCATCGCAGGACACACACACAAACACATTCACACACATTCATACACTAAGGACAATTTTCCAAGGTGCCAATCAACCTACCGTGCATGTTTTTGGACCAGGGAGGAAACCGGAGAACCCGGAGAAAAACTCCACACTCACATGGCCGCGACAGGAATCGTACCCGGACCCTGGCAGTATGAGGCGAACGTACTAACCAATAAACCACCTCTCTGACATATTGTGTATGGAGAAAGTTCTATGAGCTCGACCGTCACTTTAACACTTGACTGATCTGGGGTTTATAGCAGATTGATGTGGGAAATATCCGTGAAAACATTGTAGTATGATATATCTTATATACATATTCGTAAGCATATATCATAACATAAGCATTGTAGCTGCAATATATAAATGAGCGATAAAGAAAAAAACGTTTTGATATATTAATAAATATTTGAATATTTGGTAAATACTTGAATGTTTAAATAATAGATAGTAATAGAAAGAAGAGCGTGTGATTGCTTGAATTAATAGATTATAGATAATAATAGATAATAGAGTAATAGATAGAACATTGAAACTAGACAAACAACATATGAGGTGAATGAAACACTCACAGAAATCCATATCATCAGGTTGATAGGCATACTTGCGGTTGGTGTATTTGCCGGTGATATCGCTGCGCACGGTCAGAGAGGGGTCTGGGATAAAGAGAAATGATAGATTACAGATTACAAATGAGCCTATTCCAAATGTAATGAGCGGTGTAACTTTTCAATGACTTTATAAACGTACATGATTACATTTGATTACTTTTTGCGTATTTTCATTTGTCCACTAGGTGGCACTTTAAGTTAACATTCTAAGACAAAAAAATTCAGCTCTATTTTTTGAAATGAAATGCAGCAGATTGTCAACGTTCAAGTCAAAATCACGTTTCGGCTGAAAATCATGCCGTCGTTTAAAGCGCTGATTTTACATGAAATTGTTCAGATGTAACCCTATTTGTAATCTTTAACATTTTCATAAGTAACTTAATTACACATTTTTTATTACTTTTTATTACTGTTACACTTATTTTGTAATTAAATGTAATGTAATTACATGTAACTAGTTACTCCCCAACACTGTATATATATATATATATATATATATATATATATAGATATGATATATATATATATATATATATATATATATATATATAATATATATATATATATATATATATATATATACATACAGTGGTTGGATTGTTTGGAGTGTGTTGTGGTGTTAATATAGATATATGCTATATATATGTATATATATATATATATATATATATATATATATATATATATATATATATATATATATATACAGTGTTGGATTGTGTGGAGTGTGTGTGTGTGTGTGTGTGTGTGTGTGTGTGTATAAAATCATGAGAAGCTCACCAACAAAAAGAATTCTGGGTACGTAATAGCCGTCAGGAGCCATATTAACATCCGTCGTTTCATGCTGCAAGTAAAATCAGGCAATTACATCGAGTTTATATCGGTTTACACTCACTGGGCACTTTATTAGGAACACCAAGGCATGTATGCGACTATTTAATCGTGCAGATCCAGACAAGAAACTTAAAGTAGAAACTTTAAGAAAACTTTAAGTACACACAACTCTCTTGGAGATCCGGCGAAAGCAGATCTGACACCAGCAATCACACACCAGATGGAATTCAATTCCATTTCCTTTGTAGAGCGCTTTTTACAATGGGCATTGTCATCACGAATGTAAAATAATACAAATTTGATTTGTATTGTACGACCATCTCAGGTAGTTTTAACTTGCCACCGTCGCCTCGGCCACATACCATAGTGTGTAAAGCTGCTTTGTGACCATGCCCATTGTAAAAAGCGCTCTACAAACGACATGGAATTGAATTCCATCTGGTGTGTGATTGCTGGTGCCGGATCTGCCTTTGCCGGATCTCCAGGAGAGTTCTTTAGTTTACATTTTTCAGGGTTACATTCATTCATTCATTCATTCATTCATCTTCTACCACTTTATCCGATCTTCCCTCGGGTCACGGGGAGTCTGTGCCTATCTCAGGCATCTATGGGCATTAAGGCAGGATACACCCTGGATGGAATGTCAACCAATCACAGGACACACACACACACACACACATTCATACACTAGGGACAATTTTCCAAGGTGCCAATCAATCTACCGTGTATGTTTTTGGACTGGTAGGAAACCGGAGAACCCGGAGAAAAACCCCCTGAAGCACGGGGAGAACATTCAAACTCCACGGACTCGAACCCGGACCCTGGCGGTGTGAGGCGAACGTGCTAAACACTAAACCACCGTGCCCCCCAACACAGAATTATTATTTTTTATTTTACATTTTCGTCTTGCTGGTGTTCCTAGTTGCTCAGCTTGTGTATTTGTAAACATCATGTAAAACATTACCACTAAATTGAGCATGATGAAATCTTCTTTGGCCAATTTTTGGATGGACTGGTGCTCCGCAAAAGCCTTTTTGAGTGCTTGGGGTATAAAAAAGAGAGAGAGAGAGAGAGAGAGAGAGAGGGGGGAAAAAAGGCAATAAAAATCAATGTCCTCCAAGCCCACGTATCCCGAGCAACTTAAAATGATTTCAGAACGTTTTATATCATTGATGCTCATCTTCCCCAGAACTCGCGGCTGTATAATAGTGGGATTACAGAGCTGATCAGATATCCAACCACTGACTGAGCTATCTCACACATACACTATAGTATATACTGTACAGTAGTACTAGTACTACGACTTTTATTGTCTATTGTCTTATTGTCTTTGTATACAAATGAGTGATATTTAAAAGAAAAAAATCTGTGACTTTAAATGAAAATATATAAATATATATAATATATTAAAAAAAAAAAAAAAAAAAAATATATATATATATATATATATATATATATATATATATATATATATATATATATATATACATTATACACATAATGGAAGAAAAGGTTTTAATAGTCCGTAGAGGCTTATTATCTTATTATTGTATTTTCCTTTAAATTGCCCCCCCCCTTCCCACCACCACCCCTGGTTTGTTTATACGTGGGTATATTTTATTAATAATAATAATAATAATAATTCCTAATCCTCTAAAATCATTTAAAATAATGCATATACAGAGTTACAAACCTTGACTATATGGGCAAGTGTCTAAGTGATGAATGACCATGAGTGGTTTGTTACTGTAGAGACATGATGAAATGCACACACAAAGACACACACACACACACACACACACACACACACACACACAAACACAAACAACACACACCCACCCGTTAGCAGAACTTATTAAATCTGCAAATATACGACATTTGATATGTTTAGCTATGCAGAAATCGTTACCTCTTCTTCATTTTCGTCAGCCCCTCCTCATACGTCTGCACCCAGTTGATGTCATCACCCCAGCCTTAAACACGGGCAAAAGGTACACCTGAATGACCTCGAAATAATCCATACCAGAGCCACCCTTTGTCCAAATGAGAGCATAACGCATCCGCTCTGTTTATCCCTTAATAATTATCCCCAAACAATAAAAATGTGACATTAATATTTTAGAGTTATATAGACACTCTACATTGGGAGAAACGTGTTGGGAAAGTTGTGTTTTTTTGTCACATAGGATGAAATAAGATATACCTTTATTGTGGGGAAATGTCAATGTTACAGCAGCCAGGATAGAATATAAAGAAAAGTAAAAAAAATAAAAAAGACAGAGACAAATTTACAGTGTATAAATACATTCATTCATTCATTCATCTTCTACCTCTTTATCCGATCTTCCCTCGGGTCACGGGGAGTCTGTGCCTATCTCAGGCGTCTTTGGGCATTAAGGCAGGATACATCCTGGATGGAATGCCAACCCATCGCAGGACACACACACACTCACACACACACACACATTCATACACTAGGGACAATTTTCCAAGGTGCCAATCAACCTACCGTGCATGTTTTTGGACCGGGGGAGGAAACCGGAGAACCCGGAGAAAAAACCCCTGAGGCACGGGGAGAACATGCAAATTCCACACACACATGTCCGAGACGGGAATCAAACCCGGACCCTGGCGGTGTGAGGCGAACATGCTAACCACTAAGCCACCGTGCCCCACTGTATAAATACAGTGTATTTGTATAAATACAAATATTAATAAAATAAAAATGAGAAAAGCACTATCACAGGAGAGGGAAAGAAATAAAAATACACATATTAATCTGGTGCACTGAAACGTGATTGTATATTTTATTGCACAGTAAAAGAAAATGTAAAAAAATAAATAAATAATGTGATCATGACTTCAATTCATCAATTCATGACTGCAGTATTTACATGTCAGTGCTTTAACAGTGTCATAGATTATTCGTGTACCTTTCCGACTTGTGAATTAATTGTATAATTAATTAGTTGTATTTACAATACATCCTTTTCTTTTTGGCAATATTTATCACACGTTCATACCTCTTGAGAGAGTCTGGACCGATTTGGTCTTTTTCAGCACGGCGAAGTCGCAGGACAACAACAGCAATAAGACACACGGGACGCAGCGGGCCATGATTACTGTGTACAAATCAAAGAGACAGATTCACAAAGCGCTCCTGTACACGCCGACTGAAAAAACGCTATTGTATACATTCTTTTTGTTCGTATTGTTTTTTCAGGCATTATGGCTGTTAGGCTGTCCAGACCTCCTTGTAAATAATGTGACGTGTGGGTGTAGAAGCTGTTAGACATGTAAAGCTGGTTTGAAGGTGCATTCAGTGATTAGAGGAATCATTTCCCTGTTTTTAATGTTCCTTTTCTAGATGGAAAGCAATGCACACCATTCATGCACATACTACATATTGCATGCCAACTGTAATAGGGTTTTTCATTTATTTATTTTATTTTTTTTTTTTATAAGAACTTTTAAAGGTTCTCCAGTAGATTTTACTACTTAATATGACTATATAATATGATTAAATATTGCTAATGCATTTTACATAACGTTGCCATAGTAAATACTGATTTGTATTCGTTTGTTTTTGAAGTTGTCGATGCTATTATGGGAAAAAAAAAGTCGGGCGACATATTTTACAGGAAAGTCGACATTTGGTTTTGCCTTTTGCAATGAAACTTAATAGTAGGGAATGTAAGCGATTTGAAATTTGAGCAATTTTAAAACAAGACCAACTTCCTGTCACTGATATTATAAGTATATAGCTGTACAGGTCATCGAACTTTATTGTATAATAATTGGGATTGTTTCTATGCTGTCATTGCACTGTATTTTGTACTATTCACACTAGAAATTATAGTGCACAGGATGTCTGTTTATTTATTTTAAAATATTATAATATTATGTAATAATAAATCAGTATATCCCTGTTATATTATATAT
>JACRUU010000011.1:4073932-4088932 GCA_030449085.1 Kryptopterus vitreolus | reverse complement strand
AGTCACCGAGGTGAGGTACACACACACAGCACACACACAAACGTACACTGCACGATATAGTCACCGAGGTGAGAGTGTTGTACACACACACAACACACACACACCAGCTACCTGCACGATATACCGTGCACGAGGTGAGAGTGTTACACACACACACACACACACACACACACACACGCTACCTGCACGATATAGTCACCGAGGTGAGTAGTTTACACACCACACACACACACACACACACACGCTACCCTGCACGATAGTCACCGAGGTGAGGTGGAGAGTGTTACAGCACACACTCACACAACACACACACACACACACACACACACCACACTAGAGTTGTTCACACACACACACACGCATATAGTCACCGAGGTGAGAGTGTCACACACACACACACACACACACA
This sequence comes from Kryptopterus vitreolus, assembly GCA_030449085.1. Taxonomy (NCBI): domain Eukaryota; kingdom Metazoa; phylum Chordata; class Actinopteri; order Siluriformes; family Siluridae; genus Kryptopterus; species Kryptopterus vitreolus. The sequence continues at coordinate 4,088,523 of JACRUU010000011.1, read as the reverse complement.
CCGCTACCTGCACGATATAGTCACCGAGGTGAGAGTGTCTCACACACCACACACACACACACACACACACACACACACCGAGGCAGGAACCGGGATTAAACACACCGTTTTCCTCATCTGAGCCGATTAGTGTGGGTGTGTGTGTGTGTGTGTGTGTGTGTGTGTGTGTGTTAATCTCATCTCCATCACACACACACACCACACACACACACACACACACACACACACACACTAGTATACAAGTTCCCCAGCTAGCTAGCTAACACGTCCCTTCTCATCCGCTCACTCCATAACACCATGTCTCATTTTTACATTTGATATCTATTTCATATGACACTTTTGATGACACTCCGCGGGTCCCCGGGTCCCCGGGCCTCCGGGCCTGTGCGCCGTTCTGGGAGCGTCTTTTGTTGTTGCTAGGCACCTCTCCGGACTCGCTTATACAAACAAACCGTGGGGTTTTTTTTCCGCCCAGATTTTTTTTTAGTGAAAACCCGCCTGTTTTCGGGGCAGGGATTTCGGTCCTGGTAGCTCCATTGGCTACGCTTTTGATTGGCACGTGTGATTGTCAATCCAATCGACGCGCGGCTTGTGTGAGAGGGCAAACAAACCAATCCACAGCGTTTGTAGTCAGTATCTCAATTAAAGGGGGAATATTAGAGTCAATTAAAAAAATCAAAAAGAAAGAAAGAAAGTCAATTTAAGTATTTCAATAAAGGGGAATATTAGAGTATTAAAGAAAGTCAATAAAGGGGAATATTAGAGTCAATTAAAAACATAAAGAAAGAAAGTCAGTATTTCAATAAGTATTTCAATAAAGGGGAATATTAGAGTCAATTTAAAGAAAGTCAGTATTTCAATAAAGGGGGATATTAGAGTCAATTTCAAAAGAAAGTCAGTATTTCAATAAAGGGGGAATATTAGAGTCAATTTAAAGAAAGTCAGTATTTCAATAAGGGGAATATTAGTCAATTTAAAGAAAGTCAGTATTTCAATAAGGGGAATATTAGAGTCAATTTAAAGAAAGTCGGTATTTCAATAAGGGGAATATTAGAGTCAATTTAAAGAAAGTCGGTATTTCAATAAGGGGAATATTAGAGTCAATTTTAAAGAAAATTTAAAGAAAGTCAATTTAAAGAAAGTCAGTATTTCAATAAGGGGAATATTAGAGTCAATAAAAAAAGAAATAAAGTCAGTATTTCAATAAGGGGAATATTAGAGTCAATTTAAAAAAAGAAAGTCAGTATTTCAATAAGGGGAATATTAGAGTCAATTTAAAAACATAAAGAAAGAAAGTCAGTATTTCAATAAAGGGGGATATTAGAGTCAATTTAAAGAAAGTCAGTATTTCAATAAGGGGAATATTAGAGTATAAAAAAGAAATAAAGTCAATTTAAAGGGGGATATTAGAGTCAATTTAAAGAAAGTCAGTATTTCAATAAAGGATAATATTAGAGTCAATAAAAAGAAAGTCAGTATTTCAATAAAGGGGAATATTAGTCAATTTAAAGAAAAAGAAAGTCAGTATTTCACGAAGGGGAATATTAGAGTCAGTTTTCATTAACAAAAGAAAGTCAGCATTTCAATAAAGGATAATATTAGAGTCAATAAAAAGAAAGTCAGTATTTCAATAAGGGGAATATTAGAGTCAATAAAAAAAGAAATAAAGCCAGTATTTCAATAAGGGGATTATTAGAGTTAATTTAAAGAACAAAAGAAAGAAAGTCAGTATTTCAATAAGGGGAATATTAGAGTCAGTTTAAAGTAAAAAGAAAGTCAGTATTTCAATAAGGGGAATATTAGAGTCAGTTTAAAGTAAAAAGAAAGTCAGTATTTCAATAAGGGGAATATTAGAGTCAAGTTTAAATTTAAAAAGAAAGTCAGTATTTCAATAAAGGGGAATATTAGAGTCAATTAAAAAGAAAGTCAGTATTTCAATAAGGGGAATATTAGAGTCAATAGATATAAGATATGAGTTCATATGGATTTTTGTATTAGGAACGTTATTTCTGAGACGTCCCTGATGACAGTGTTATTTTTTGGGGCACGTGAGAAACATCACACACACACACTAATTGGTGCGAGGGATTGAACCGATCCCCTCTGCCGCACTGTGCGATGTACAATGGTGGCGTTATTATCTTTAGGATATCACTAATAAGTCATACGGATCGATTTGTTTGCTCAAAATGTTCCTCCGCTGGAAAATTTAATTGAAGCTTCTCGGGTCCTTCTCTGGAAAATACACACGTTTACCTTAAGGGCCTTGCACAGGGGCCCCCTAGTGTCGGTAGTGGACAAGCAGCAGCATCACCAGAATCTTGCTGACTGGGCGTTCGGTACCAGGGGTCTTAATCTGTCATTTGTTTTGTCCATTTCCAGGTGATTCGCACCACAGGCTTCATGAAGGGCCTCTATGTCGAGGCCGAGATGAAGTCAGACAATGTCAAGGTAAACTCGCACCACCCGTTTCTCTCTCGTTTTTGTGTTTTTTGTCTTAAATTTAGCTGACAGGCTGTGCAATAACAGAGTTCACTATAGTACGAGGAGAAATACATCACTCGAATGACATATAAGTGACATTAAGTGACACATTAGCAATGCAGTGTTTTTACGCTCGACTCGTTTAAAAGGTAATCGTTAGGACATCTGACTTTTCCAGCTGGATCTTCCATGGGCACGGTGGCTTAGTGGCTAGCACGTTCGCCTCACACCGCCAGGGTCCGGGTTCGATTCCCGTCACGGCCATGTGTGTGTGGAGTTTGCATTTTCTCCCAGGGGGTTTTTCTCCGGGTTCTCCGGTTTCCGCCCCGGTCCAAAAACATGCACGGTAGGTTGATTGGCACCTTGGATAAATTGTCCCTAGTGTGTGAATGTGTGTGTGTGTGTGTCCTGCGATGGGTTGGCATTCCATCCAGGGTGTATCCTGCCTTTATACCCATAGACGAATGAGCTAGACACAGACTCCCCGTGACCCGAGAGAAGATCGGATAAAGCGGTAGAAGATGAATGTGGATCTTCCCCAAACTCAAAGTTGGAAGCACAGTTTCATCAGATGTTTTTTTTGATGGGGGGGGGGGGGGGGGGTCAGTGTGTGTGAGACCCAAAGCAGTTCGGGCACGGCGGCTCAACCATTAAAGATATAGATGAAAATGTGGTTTACTTAGATAGAGCTCTGAACAGGGACGTGGTGTAGCCCAGTGGTTAAGGTGTTGGACTCTGGACCGGAAGATCACGGGTTCAAATCCCATCACCACCAAGCTGCTACTAGTGAGGGTCCTTGAGCAAGGCCCTTAATTTCTCAGTTGTAAGTCGCTCTGGATAAGGGCGTCTGCCAAATGCTGTAAATGTAAATGAACACCTTTGGGAGGAATTTGAACTCTTAATGCCGCCTCGCCCGCCAAAACCCTCGAATCTCCACTATAACATTTCGATATCTATTAGAACATCTCAGAAGAGTTTATTGTACAGGGTGGATGTTCAAAACACACCAGGATTTTATGTTCAGGTGTCCACAAAGGTTTGTGTGGCTTTACTTCACAGGTTTTCACACGACTGGTATTTTAGCAAACGCAACATTTTTACCTCAACCAAACAAAAATGTTATGCTAATTTAGAAAAGGCTTTAGGAATGCTGCTATTCATCTTACTGGTGGGTGTGGGTGTGTGGGTGGTGTGTGTGCGCTGATTGTGTGTAACATGTTAAGCATCTGGTTATAATGCATATATATATATGTGTGTGTATGTGTGTGTCAGTATATATATATATATATATATATATATATATATATATATATATATATATATATATATATATATATATATATATGACACACACACACACACACACACACAGGTTTTGTTTGGAAGGTTACTTTGGAAATGTAATGGGTTATAGATTACAAAACGACCCTATTCAAAATGTAATAATTAAGTGTAACTTTTATAAATTTATAAAAGTCGCGTTCCTGATTACATTTGATTACTTTTTGATTACTTTCATTTGTCCACTAGGAACTGTTCTGCTTCAGAATTAAATTGTGGGGGGGGGGGATTTTTTTGTTGGGCGGTGGGTGTTTGGGATTTGTAATGTTCATCAGCAGTTTCACAAATAACTAACGGATTACTGTTACTTTTATTCTGTAATTAAATTACGCAACGACTGTGTATGTATGTGTGTGTGTGTGTGTGTGTATATATATATACATATATAATAATCTCATACATATACATACATACATACATACATGTGTGTGTGTGTGTATTATGATATATATATATATATATATAGTATATATATATATATATATATATATATATATATATATATATATATATATATATATATATATATAGATATATATAGTATATATATATATATATACATACATACATACATACATACATACATACATACATACATACATACATACATAGAACTATATATATATAGTGTGTGTGTGTGTGTGTGTGTGTGTGTGTGTGTGTGAATTCTTTGAACACACAATGCTGTTGAGGGAGGTAAGAGCTCAGTGTTTAAGGCATTGGCCTTTGGACCAGAAGATCGAAAGATCACTGGTTCAAATCCAACACCACCAAGCTGCCATTAGCGGGCCCTTGAGCAAGGCCCTTACCCGTCAATTGCAAATGTAAGTCGCTCTTGAAAAAGGGCATTTGCCAAATGCTTTAAATGTAAATGTTTATGACCCTGATTTAGTGAAATAGCATGATAACTGTGATTGATGGAGCATGTTAGAGTCTCGTTCTGTCAACAGCAGCAGCATGATTCAAATCTGAGCCCAAAATTTGAGCACATTTTCTTATAATTAAATCTATAAACACTGTGGAGCGGAAGTAGAATACAAGCCTCTTCTCTACATGTTTAACGTTTCCCGAACGCAGCAAATTGGTGTAAACACTTTTTATTTATTTACTTATTTTTAGTAGGTGTGAAGAATCAGTCCATCTGAACGCAGGATCAGCCTGTAAAAAAAACACAGGCGCGTGTAAAAGATATGAAAAGCTGGCGTTCACACCCGATCTCTTTTGACGTGCAAAACGAACCAAATCCTTTGATGCGTCCGCATGCATTATAGATGCTCCGTGTCGCTGTTTTGAGTACACACGAACGTCTGAAGCGTTCCAGCCTGAGCGAGCCGTCAGAGCGATTGCTTGGCGGATTTTATTTTATTTTTTTATTACACGTCATCTCTTCAGATACTTTTCGAATCGTATCGCATTATGAACTCCATGCCCTCTAATGTAGTCTGCATTAAGGAGTCGCGATTATTAACGTCTCGCTGTCTGTGGCGCGTGTCTAAGCTCATTAGCGGTCGGCTGAATTGTAATCGATTCCTAATGAGCACATGGACAATTGCACTGTATCATAATGCACGGTCCATTTGCAGTCTCCAGAAGCATTCGTTACGACTCGTCTTAATGCGGATCGACTCCGAGGTGGATGCGTGCATTACAAATCTATTCGTTTTAATAATGCAGATATATCCTTGGTATAGAGAGAGAGAGGGGGGGGGGTGGTCTGAATATGGGGTGATGAGTGTTCTCTTTGCCGTGTAGGATAAGGACTCGAAGATGGCGTTCCTCCAGAAGGCCATAGACGTGGTGATGCTGGTGAGCGGAGATCCCGTGGCCGCTAAGCCCGCGCGGATCGTGGCCGGCCACGAACCCGGCCGGCCACGAAGTGCTGCCTCCCGATATAAAAGAAAATGGCCTCCGATTAGTTGTCTGTTTGACTTAGGTTTTATGAGCTCACCGGCAAACGGCTCCAGTCGGTAATGGTCATTGCCAAGTGGACACGTTCTTCCCCAAACTGCCTCAACAAGGTCAGGGATATAAAAGAATAAAAAATGGCCTCCGATTAGTTGTCTGTTTGACCTTAGGTTTTATGAAGGCCGTGAATCACCGGCAAACGGCCAATCACACGAGTGCTTTAGAACGGTAATGGTCTTATAGTCTGCCCGATCGAAGGTATTTGGACACGTTCTTCCCCAAACTATTGCACACCCTTCATTCTCTTGTGGAAAGCCTTGGAAGGTTATTATAATAGCAAGGAAATCCGGAATGGGATGTTCAATAACATGACACACGTCCATAGTTTTCCAGTTCCTTAAACGGAACCGAAATGGCGTCTGTTATCATGTACTATTATTTATCAAGGTTAGCTATATTAATAAGCGCTCCATTTTCGGAGAGAAGTGAATTAAGGCTGTGATCTTACTGCGTAGGAACCATTAAGTAGATAAGCGTTACAGCAGACATATTTACCTCAGTGTTTTCTTCCTGTTGCTTAGTACGCGGCTTGGTGCAACAGTAACATTGCCCTCAGGGATTATCCATTCATCCCTCTCTCCATCTATCTATCGCTTTGACTTTCTCCTGTCAAGGTCTTTTGACTCTGTGTTTACCTATCTGTCTTACTCGTACTGTTCTTTTTGTTTACATGCAGCAGGAAACGTAAATCTACGGATATCTACTTTAAATGTTTATTTATTTTGTTTATGTTTATTTTTCATTGGGGGGAATATTAGTATGAATAACATGAATATAGTATGAATAACATCATTACACATACTTTTTGAGGGAGGCGGGAGCTCAGTGGTTAAGGCGTTGGCATCCGGACCGGAAGATCACAGGTCGAAATCCCACCACCACCACCAAGCTGCCATTAGTGGGCCCTTGAGCAAGGCCCTTAACCCTCAAAGTCGCTCTGGATAAGGGCGTCTGCAAAATGTACATGTTTCCCCATATATACCTTGACCAATGTGCTCTTTGCTAGTTGGGTATTTCTCCTTTTGTCCTTGCGATCATCACCGGACCATTTGAAAAGGATTTACGGGCCGTGATTAGGCAAGCCAGTCCAGACGAGACCTTTGCTCTCCTAATAACACTCGCAGAGCTTGGACACGTGTGCTTGGATCCGCAGTCCAGGCGTGGCATTGAATTAGGGAATTCTGGTTCAGTATTCCTTTCACATGGATTAAGTCTCCAACCTTCATTCACTTTATTATTCATAATTGTTTGCTGTAAACAAAAGGTGTCTCAAAAACCAATTCTGTTTCCATACTGTTGACAGTTATTTATTTATTTGTTTGTTTGCCTTTACACTGCCTTTGCAGCTGTCCAGTGATGAGGCTGTAAGGCACGTCCTGGCTGGGGACAAAGTGGACCTAAAGGGGAAAGCCAGCACCTCCAGGTCTCAGGGCAAAGAGAACCGAGAAGTAAGACACGGAAAAAGAGAATATCTTCAAGCTTGGGTTACAGATTAATGAGTCTTGTCTTATATAACCGGAATAATGACGCTGGTGCTGCTGCTGCATTCATGATGGCACTCATGAATGTTAATACAATTCTTTTCCACTTGTTTGGTGTTGAAAATGAAGGGGGGGCGGAGCTATGAACTTCTTGTAAAGCTCATCGTAAGCTAATTTAGTTATAGTTGTATAATCATAGGACTGTTCTAATACTCTTTTTGTTTAGGTGTAATGTCTGTTCAAAAGCTTTAACATGAATGAAGAATATATCCATTTCTATATATATATATATATATATATATATATCTATATATATATATATATATATATATATATATATATATATAGATATATATATATATATATATATATCTATATATATATATATATATAGATATATATATATATATATCTATACTCTATATATATATATATATCGATATAGATATGCTATGTGTGTGTGTGTATATATCCATTTTTATATATATATATATATATATATATATATATATATAGAAGTAGTGGAAGTGATGGCACCCCCCCACAGAGTCCTGATCTCAACATCATGGAGTGTGTGTGGGATTCCATGAAGAGATGGTATAGGGACATGGTATATAGCCCAGTGGTTAAGGTCACGGGTTCAAACCCCACCACCACCAAGCTGCCACTAGTGGGGCCCTTGAGCAAGGCCCTTAACCCTCAATTGCTCAGTTGTAAATCGCTGTGGATAAGGACGTCTGCCAAACGCTGTAAATGTAAACCTGTTTACCTATACTCAAATATACCACGCTGTTGTAGGAGAAAATCAGTGTGAACACCGAGCCGAAAGACCCGGACCAGGAGAGCAGGAGGAAGAGTGAGAAAGAGCGCCACCGAGACGGAGAGAGGACCGAGAACACCCGGGAGCGAGACCGGACGAAGGATCGCGACCGGGACAAAGACAAAAGCCGAGACCGGGATAGAGGAAAAGTCCGTGATAACGAAAAGGACAGAGAGCGAGTCCGGGATCTAGAGAGAGAGAAAACCAGGGACCGAGAGCGGGATGGGACCAAGGAGAGAGAGCGGGAGAAAAACAGGGAGCGGGATTCGCACAAAGACAGAGAACGAGTGCGGGACAGAGAGCGAGAGAGAGACAAGCGAAGAGACCGGAACAAAGAGCACGAACGAGAGAGGGAGCGGGCGCTTCAGAAGGAGGCCGACGACAAGAAAAACGAAAAAGGAGAGAAAAAGGTCAGACTTTGTAACACTTTACTGTTTATATGCGGGAGGTGGGTCAGACTTTGTAACACTTTACTGTTTATATGCGGGAGGTGGTGTAGCCTGGTCCGGGTGGTGTAGCCCAGTGGTTAAGGTGTTGGACTCTGGACCAGAAGATCATGGGTTCTAACCCCCCCACCACCAAGCTGCCACTAGTGGGGCCCCTGAGCAAGGCCCTTAACCCTCAATTGCTCACTTGTAAGTCGCTCTGGATAAGGGCATCTGCCAAACACTGTAAATGTAAAGATCAACACCCTGCGTTCATTCAGTTTTATTTGTAAAGGGCTTTTAACTAAAACAATGTAATAAAGGTTATAAAATGTGTTTTAATGATCCCTTATAAAGTTATGATGATGCATTAGCATTTAGGGTTGATGTGTGGATGAAACGACTACTTATAAAATGCAACACAGCATCAAACAACAGCTTCGCTAAACATACAATCAATAAAAATAAGGCAAATATATACAAACATATTGAAGTTTATTTCCATTTTATTTCTATGGCGCTTTTTACAGACTCGAGCTGCAGAGGAAGCGCACAAGCGAAAGTCTCCCCCGCAGGAGTCGGAGAGAAATCACAAAGCTGAACCAGTGGAGGTGAATCTGTTCCTTCTTTCTTTGTCTTTGCTCTCCTGAATGTAACACAACACAAGTTTCTCTGTTCCCCGTGGCTGATAGGACAAAATATCACAAAAGCCACTGTTTTTATTTATTTATTTTATTTTATTAATTTTTTATATATACGGTATACAATATAGACAGAAATAAAGTGAATAAAGTATTAATAAAGTATATATATATATATGTGTGTGTGTGTGTGTGTGTGTGTGTGTGTATATATGTGTGTGTGTGTATTATATATATATATAGTCGTCGGTATATATATATAAATATATATATATATATATATCATATATATATAAATATATATATATATATATATATATATATATATATATATATATATATATATATATACTTTATTAATACTTTATTGCACTTTATTCTGTCTATACTATTATAGGATAGTTATGGAGCAGAGTTACATACATATGCACGATGTATCAGCATGGGGGCATATTGTATCTTATATATGGTATATATATCCTATATAGCCGTATAGTGTATATGTGCATATATATAACGTGGGATATGTATTAATATAGTGTTGTTTATGTGTGTTTGTGTGTGTGCATATGTTATATAATTTGTTTGTATCCATATGGTATGTTTTATTATATATTCTATATATAATTTATTGTATATCCTCCATACAATACGATGCAATTGCATGTGTATGTTAATATAAAATATATGGGGGGGGTATGTATGTATTATGGTAGTTATATGTATGGGGATACATGCTATATTGTGTATAGTTTCGGTATGTAATGTTCATATATATGTGTGTTTGGTCTGTATTGTGTATATATGTTTTGCTATGGTTATGTGTGTTTGTGGTGTATTTATTGTCTATGTCGGTATGTATACATATATACTATATACATCCGATATATTTCGATGAAGACCCCTCGGTTTATGCACATATTAGTTATAATATATATCATATATATTGTATACTTGCTCTGTTCATACTTTATGTGATCATGTCTATACTATGTATGTATGCCTTATATTTTATGCATACATAATATGTATGTCATCTCATATGAATGTGGCCTAAATATATAGTTTTATTATGTTTCATGTATGGAATGTGTTTTTTTTGCATATGGTATGGATTTTCATATATATAGTATGGTATATGCATGAACTGTATATATATATATGTGTTGTGTGTAATCGTACAGTAGTCAAGTTGTGTGGTTTGTGTATTTTTGCTGTGCACTTATAGGTGGGAGTATATTATATATGCAGGTATGTTAGTTGTGTTTCCCTTGTGCAACAATGCCTAGTAGTTATTACAGTATACGATTTTCGTACTATGTGCTTGGACCCTTGTTGTTTTATTTTGAGCACCTATATAGGTTGGATCAATATTGGATTTGTCCTGGAAGGTTATTTATTTGCGGAAGTCATGGTGATGACAGGTCAAAAAAATTACCAGTTAATCCGAACCGATTTTCGATTTCCAACTGTGAAATTTCTTATATTGTGAAATATATATATATATATATATATTATATATATATATTGTGAAGCTGTTTTCATGATCAAGTTAAAGTCATATTAATGGAGTTTTAAATGAAAGGGTATTATATTATATATTATTATACAGAATTCTGTAGAGCCGTGCGTCTTTTCTCCAGTCATGAACATATTAAGACCACCTTGATGTCTTCCTTCTCGTCTTTATCCGTCATTGAACTTCGTTCTAGAGAATATCAAGGTTTAATGTCAAGGAGCTGCAGTGACTCATGTCCGACATTTGAAATAATCATTGTTTTTCTTTTATTCCACAAGACTGACCGAGACGACCTAGACGAGGTACATTTGCATTTATTTGCAGCTTGCCTTTTTGTCTTTCTTTGTCCTTTGTGTAAGTGGGAATAGATAGCGTTAAACATTCGCATGCTCACATGGTGAGGTGCATAGGGCATTCCCGCGAGTGTGTAAAGGGGCCCTGTAATCCAGCAGATCAAAAGTTGGCCGGGGAAGACAGCATGCTTTAATTATCCTGCCTGGTCGGTGAAAGGAATAATAAAAAAAAAAAGATTGGTGTGATTGATGTAGGCTGTTTACAGAGAACTGTATTAATGAGTGGAGTTAATTAGCAGTTTCGAATATTCGTGTCTCGATTTTTTCCCTCTTAGGTACCTGAAGCTAAATATGACGAGGTATTTAATCAGTAGAGTTCATCAGTAGTGCAGAGATTTCTTAGTTTCATTGATGATGTGCTTTTCTGTTGATTGTAGTCTGTTTCTCCAGACCGCCAAAGAAAGTACAGACTTCAGTCGTTTCCTCAGGGTTTGTGTACATCAGTGCATTAATCTCAAAGGATTAAGCAGAATTACAAGTATTACATGGCAATAAAGTACACATTCGATATTACAGTCCGATGCTGAACTTTTTAACCCCCTGCATCTACACCTCCCTACACAGTGCACGCTATTAACACTTATAACCCCATACAGCAGGAGACATTTAAAACATAAAAAAGCACGAGTGTTCAGCAGACACTATATAGAAAAATTATGGACAAAAGTGCTTTTTAAGCATCCTATTCCAGATGTTTACACCGTTTGCTGGTATAATAACCCATAATAACTGCTTGAGGCGATTGGTGCTCATTCTGCTACTAGGACACACGTGGCACGTCATTTTAGGCAGCCGGCAAGAGCTTAAAAGGCGCCTTAATATATGGCTATGCTGCTATAAACTACATTTATAAACTACATTTCCCACAATGCATGCGACAGTAAGCGCATTTCCATCACCCTTCAAACGGAATCGCAAAAACACACGTATCGCAAAAAAAAACGCTTTTACGCTCGCATGAGGTGGTTTTTTTTTAGACTGTGTGAAAAACTGTAATGGGAACGTTTTTCTTTCTCATTTCCAGGTCACATGATCTACGTGAACACTTATTTGATATGATGTAATGTTAGTGCGGTATGTGTGGACCAAAGATGAGATGGAGTTCTTTATTATACTAATTAACGACACCAGGTTATAAATTGCAATTGCTATTTGTGTCAACTGACGCTTCAGGTGCTATAAGAGGCACTGGACTCGTTCATCCGGAAATTCTGAATCCACAGGTTCTCGTGCAATCGTGCACTATTACCTCCCAGAACAAGCGCATACGTGGCCACGCCCAAGTATAGGAGGATCTCCTCGCTGTTAATGCTTGTATAACGCGCCTTCATCTCCGATACTTATGTGATAAGTAATCCTGCCGATATCCGTCTCCGTTTTTTTTTTTATTTATCGCATGAGGACGAGTTTTAGTTTTGTGCAAATTTGTGCAAATTTGTAATTGAAACCACCACTAGAGTGCAGTGTATCCCACATCGACGTTTATCAAGAGCGATCTCATCAAACTATATATATATATATATATATATATACACACACATTCATTCATTCATCTTCTACCGCTTTATCCGATCTTCCCTCGGGGAGTCTGTGCCTATCTCAGGCGTCTATGGGCATTAAGGCAGGATACATCCTAGATGGAATGCCAACCCATCGCAGGGCACACACACACACACACATTCATACACTAGGGACAATTTTCCAAGGTGCCAATCAACCTACCGTGCATGTTTTTGGACCGGGGGAAACCGGAGAAAAAACCCTGAGGGGGGTTTGAGGGAGGGAACCCCTGAGACACGGGGAGAACATGCAAAACTGCACACACACATGGCTGAGACGGGAATCGAACCCAGACCCTGGAGGTGTGAGGCGAACGTGCTAACTACTAAACCACCATGCCCCTATATATATATATATATATATATCTATATATATAGATATATATATATATATATATATATATATATATATATATATATATATATATATATATATATATATATATATATATATATATATATCTATATATATATATATATATTGATGAAGGTGAGGAGGCCTGAGGTTCAGTTCATACCAAAGGTATAGTGTACAGTAGGGGATGAGGTCAGAGCTCTACAGCGGTACACTCAACACCTCCCAATTATACCCATGTCAATAATAGGTTCATGGAGCTGGCTTTGTGCATGGCTATTGTGGTGGTGAAAGAGGTCTCCTAATTCAAGAAAAGGGACAATTTATGCTACCGCAATTAAATGTCAATACATTTGTCCATTGTATAGATACGATGGCGTTCCAGCACATATAGATTTATTTATCGGCCGCTTTTAAGCAAAATATGTGTTCTCAAAGTTGTTTATACTGGAATTCATACTGGTTATGTTTATTTGTAATATTAGCGTTGCAATTAAATAGTTGAATTGGTACAATTAAATGAGATGTGCTGTACATTCAGTGGTGGTCTGGTCTAGGTCAGCCTAATTTAGTTTTTTTCTTTGTTCATGGTGCCGTCTGTCAGAATTGTATTAAAAGTATGTGTTTTTTTTTTTGTTTATGCCGCGCTCGTCAATAACTTTTCAACTTTCGCATAGCTATCAGACGCTTCTCCAAACCAGGTAATTACTGCAGCCTTTTGTTCATCGGTGACATTTGTTTTGGAGACTATTCATCATTAAAATGCATACCGAGCATTACAAAAGTCACTTTATCCTTTATACACTTTTTTGTAAATATATGTATATATATACTATTTTCTTTTTATTCCATTTCTATTTTATTTTCATGCTATTTTCTTTTTTTTTTAAATCAACATTTATTTATTTACATTTGCATTTGCGGTATTTAGCAGACGCCCTTATCCAGGGCGACGTACAAGAAGTGCTTTAGGTTTTATTCAAGAAGGGTAAATTTATTCAAGAAGGGTAATAATGTCTGCACTGTCCCCCACCCCCCCCCCTCCCAAACAATGATAAAGATTTATTTATGTATGTATTTATTTATTCATTTAAACTGAAAAGTGTGCCGTTCTGCCCCCTCTGATACCCATGGCTTCTTAAATCACCTAATTAGAGTCTACCTGTGTGTACTTAAATCCCAGTATAATTACCGCTGTTCTGTGAAGGCTTGCTAGAGAACATCAGTGAGCAAACTGCATCATGAAGACTACAGGAAACACCAGACCGGCCCCAGGAATAAAGTTGTGGAGAAGCATATCCCAACATCTCACTGAGCACTGAACATGGAAAGAGTATGGTACATCTGCTAACGTACCAAAGACGTGGTCGTCCACCTAAACTGACAGTCCGAGCATCCAGAAGGCCCACAGTAACTCTGGAGGAGCTGTAGATGGACGCACGCCACCAATCTGGCTATTATGGAAGAAAGCCGTTGTTGACAGAATCAAAAGTCACGTTCGCAGTTTCCCTACAAGTCATGTAGTGCACACAGCAAACGTGTGGAAGATGGTAGTGTAGTCAGAACCTTTTGGCCTAGATACAAAACAATGTGTGGCGGAAACATCAGCCTGAGCACAACCATCCCCCAATGCGAAACATGGTGGAGG
>JACRUU010000011.1:4058932-4063932 GCA_030449085.1 Kryptopterus vitreolus | reverse complement strand
CACAAATGGACGTGTGTTGAGTGAGAGCCAGACACGAGGAAAAGGCCAGTATATTCTGTGCAGGGCAGGCGGGAAAATAAACCTACATCTCTGCAGACCTTTATCTTTATAAACACCTGCGACATTTTATACAATGGTTTATTCGGAAATCAGTATAGAGTTTAAAAAATAAAATGCGTAAAATGAAGGGATCAAGTTGAGACGCGAGGAATAAAGCGCAGCTTTTATTCTGACCCATTGTGACTTTTTCATCTCTTGAAGAATGCCACATCATTTGTGTTATTTATTTATTTATTTATTTGAATGTATGCCATGGTTCTCCCCGTGCCTCAGGGGGTTTTTCTTCCGGGTTCTCCAGTTTCCTCCCCCCGGTCCAAAAACATGCTCCCTCGGCTGTGAGAATCGCCTCGCATGACTGGCTCCTACACAAGGGACACTTGAACAGTAGTGCGTGATCCTTCCCGGGCTCGGTGAGGTCAGGACAGTGATGTCAGCTGGAGTTCGATGCTCATGGGGAACAAGTTTGGCCCCCGCTGCATCCTACGCTCAGGACTCTTCTCACACCTTTGCCATACTGCTATTTTTATTATGTGGCTGGACGAGGGTGTGGGCGTCCATTATGGAGGAAACTCCTGAGGAGGGCTCTATTAATCTTCCTTCTCGTGAGCCCACCGTGAAGCCTCGCACGAGAATGTAAGCAACTGAGAGATTTGTACATGAGGTGGTTCACTATGGGAGGAGGGGTGGGGGGTGCATGGAGTAGATATCCATTCATTCATTCATCTACCGCTGTATCCGATCTTCCCTCGGGTCACGGCGAGTCTGTGCCTATCTCAGGCGTCTATGGGCATTAAGGCAGGATACACCCTGGATGGAATGCCAACCCATCGCAGGACACACACACACTCACATTCATACACTAGGGACAATTTTCCAAGGTGCCAATCAACCTACCATGCATGTTTTTAGTACCGGGGAGGACACCGGAGAACCCGGAGAAAAACCCCCTGAGGCACGGGGAGAACATGCAAACTCCGCACACACATGGCCGAGACGGGAATCGAACCCGGACCCTGGCGGTGTGAGGCAAACGTGCTAACCACTAAATCACCGTGCCCCTCATGGAGTAGATATGTTTATTCATATTCAAATGAACGATTGAGGTCATTAGCAAACCATCTCGCTTCTGTTAACAACAGGGGACGAGAAAGTGCATCGCATCTAAGACTTACAACTATTGAGGGTTAGGGCCTCGCTCAAGGGCCCACTAGTGGCAGCTTAGTAGTGGGATTTGGAGCTGTGAACCTTCCGGTCCAGAGGCCTATCCCTTTAAGGTGATCCCGATGAGGTGTCATTCGCGTTAATCGTTCACATCGCAGAGTAACGAGGGTCTGCGGGGGGACTCTCGGGTTCCCCGTATTGATCGGAGGGAGGGCCCAGGGCATCCAGCACCCGCTGTGCCACCTGCAGCAGTCTCACTGCGCTGCTGCTGCTACTGTCTGTCTGCCTGCCCTCAAGCTAATGGGAAAACCTGCCCTCATCCTCCTCCTCCTCCTCGCTCAAAACCAATATTTTCCTTGGGCCCGAGCAAAGAAGGGAGGACACGGAGAGTGCTCGAAGGGGTTGTAGACCCCGACAGGGCCCCTATAAACGATTGATTTATGTCCACTGAGACAGAAAGTGCCCCCCCCCTTTCGACTGAGATTTCGTGCAAGGCGGTTGAGGTGCTGGTGTACGACAAATAGACCAAATCGTGCTTGGCCTCCGTGCTCCACCGACAGTGGGCTGAGCAACGCTGGCTAGTGTTTGTCTAGCGGGGGTGTTTAGGGGTGAGGACAGCCACCCACCTTGCTGATGACCAGCAGATATTTCCCTCTTAACACGCAGACTGGAGCGGGAAATCGGAGCTCCGAAAAAAAAAGGGCGGGGGGGATAAACAACAAAGGCATTCTTGTTAGAGATTTTATGAACTTCATTCAGGAAAATTTCATAGCGTGTGTGTGTGTGTGTGTGTGTGTGTGTGTGTGTGTGTGTGTGTGTGTGTGTGTGTGTGTGTGTGTGTGTGTGTGTGTGTGTGTGTGTGTGTGTGTGTGTGTGAATTAATGCACATTTTAAAGCTACAAACCTGTTATGAGATTGAAATGAACTTTGATTATCACGTTAACCCCTGAGTTAGCATTACTAATACTGGAGGATGTAGTTTTCATTGTTTTGGTGTGCTAGTTAAGCTGTTTAGTTGTTTATTCAGCGTTCGAAAAAAAACAACAACAACCACCACAACAAAAAAGCGTGTGGGCAGAAATGACAGAAATTAGCCTTTGAGCTAAAACTTAGGAGAGGTGCAAAGGGAAGTAGTTGTTACTCAATACTGTTGTAAAATAACTTTGCTGCCATACTCTGTTAGTAAAATAAACGAGGCTCAAGACAGAACATAGTGAAGGTGTGTGTGTGTGTGTGTGTGTGTGTGTGTGTGTGTGTGTGTGGGCAGCCAGTGAGAATGAGACTTGTTTGGCCTAGTGCCACACACAGCTTGCATTTCCAGCTGAGTAAACATATATGGCGTGTGTGTGTGTGTGTGTGTGTTTGTGTGTGTGTGTGTGTGTGTGTGTGTGTGTGCGCGCTCAAGGAAGAGTGACTGAGCTGAGCAGGACCCCATAAACCACACAGTGTACCGAACAGGTCCTCACAAACCACTTACAGATCTCGCGGCCATTTGTGTTTGATCTTTTCTATACATTGCTCGGTTTGTATAATTCCTGCCCCAAACAATTTTAGCCTTGAAACCCTAAACGGCTAAACGGCGGGATTTTGGCGACATTACTGCTAGGTATCGGGTGCTTATAACCTCTTTGTGCCGCCTGGTATTACCTGCTTCGTAGTGACCTTTTATATAGCGTTCTTTTCTACGTTTTAGGCTTAATCCGGAAAAAATATCACCTTATACAGTATTATGCGTACATATAGTTAAAGGCGAAAAAGGGGTTTATAATAAACTTGAGGGTGGTGTAGTGAAAAGTCTTGTGACCTAAACACACTTTTCACTTTCATGTCGCCTGTGATGTGGGGACCGGCCCCGAGTAGCACTGTGTGCCCCTTTTTCAATGCATTTCCAGTCGAATCCTTCAGGAAGAGTGACTGAGCTGTGCAGGACCCCATAAACCACACAGTGTACCGAACAGGTCCTCACAAACCACTTACAGATCTCGCGGCCATTTGTGTTTGATCTTTTCTATACATTGCTCGGTTTGTATAATTCCTGCCCCAAACAATTTTAGCCTTGAAACCCTAAACGGCTAAACGGCGGGATTTTGGCGACATTACTGCTAGGTATCGGGTGCTTATAACCTTTTTGTGCCGTATGTCATTACCTGCTTCGTAGTGACCTTTTATATAGCGTTCTTTTCTACGTTTTAGGCTTAATCCGGAAAAAATATCACCTTATACAGTATTATGCGTACATATAGTTAAAGGCGAAAAAGGGGGTTTATAATAAACTTGGGAGTGGTGTAGTGAAAAGTCTTGTGACCTAAACACACTTTTCACTTTCATGTCGCCTGTGATGTGGGAACCGGCCCCGAGTAGCACTGTGTGCCCCTTTTTCAATGCATTTCCAGTCGAATCCTTCAGGAAGAGTGACTGAGCTGTGCAGGACCCCATAAACCACACAGTGTACCGAACAGGTCCTCACAAACCACTTACAGATCTCGCGGCCATTTGTGTTTGATCTTTTCTATACATTGCTAGGTTTGTATAATTCCTGCCCCAAACAATTTTAGCCTTGAAACCCTAAACGGCTAAACGGCGGGATTTTGGCGACATTACTGCTAGGTATCGGGTGCTTATAACCTCTTTGTGCCGCCTGGTATTACCTGCTTCGTAGTGACCTTTTATATAGCGTTCTTTTCTACGTTTTAGGCTTAATCCGGAAAAAATATCACCTTATACAGTATTATGCGTACATATAGTTAAAGGCGAAAAAGGGGTTTATAATAAACTTGAGGGTGGTGTAGTGAAAAGTCTTGTGACCTAAACACACTTTTCACTTTCATGTCGCCTGTGATGTGGGGACCGGCCCCGAGTAGCACTGTGTGCCCCTTTTTCAATGCATTTCCAGTCGAATCCTTCAGGAAGAGTGACTGAGCTGTGCAGGACCCCATAAACCACACAGTGTACCGAACAGGTCCTCACAAACCACTTACAGATCTCGCGGCCATTTGTGTTTGATCTTTTCTATACATTGCTCGGTTTGTATAATTCCTGCCCCAAACAATTTTAGCCTTGAAACCCTAAACGGCTAAACGGCGGGATTTTGGCGACATTACTGCTAGGTATCGGGTGCTTATAACCTTTTTGTGCCGTATGTCATTACCTGCTTCGTAGTGACCTTTTATATAGCGTTCTTTTCTACGTTTTAGGCTTAATCCGGAAAAAATATCACCTTATACAGTATTATGCGTACATATAGTTAAAGGCGAAAAAGGGGGTTTATAATAAACTTGAGGAGTGGTGTAGTGAAAAGTCTTGTGACCTAAACACACTTTTCACTTTCATGTCGCCTGTGATGTGGGAACCGGCCCCGAGTAGCACTGTGTGCCCCTTTTTCAATGCATTTCCAGTCGAATCCTTCAGGAAGAGTGACTGAGCTGTGCAGGACCCCATAAACCACACAGTGTACCGAACAGGTCCTCACAAACCACTTACAGATCTCGCGGCCATTTGTGTTTGATCTTTTCTATACATTGCTAGGTTTGTATAATTCCTGCCCCAAACAATTTTAGCCTTGAAACCCTAAACGGCTAAACGGCGGGATTTTGGCGACATTACTGCTAGGTATCGGGTGCTTATAACCTCTTTGTGCCGCCTGGTATTACCTGCTTCGTAGTGACCTTTTATATAGCGTTCTTTTCTACGTTTTAGGCTTAATCCGGAAAAAATATCACCTTATACAGTATTATGCGTACATATAGTTAAAGGCGAAAAAGGGGTTTATAATAAACTTG
>JACRUU010000011.1:4001432-4051432 GCA_030449085.1 Kryptopterus vitreolus | reverse complement strand
TATAAAAAAAATACAAAGAAAAATTGTATGTGTATGTATATATCTATATATATATATATATATATATAGCTTATATATATATGTAAAAATATAAATATGTGTAAAAAAAATTGTGTGTGTGTGTGTATATATATATATAAATTTTTTTTACAAAAAAGTGCTTTTAAAGTCAGTCTATACTTTAGGCTGGTAGAGATTGGGTGCAAATTAGGTGTAAATTCTGAAAACTGCATCTAGTGAAAGACAAATGGAATGAAGTGTGTGTGTGTGTATATTCACTTTTTCTTTTCCCTCACTGCAGAAAGGTGTGTGTTTAGAAAGCTGGGTGTCCTCTCACTCTCCCTTCTCCATTCTGAGTGACACATGGGCCCGTCCATGTGCCTGTTTATTTTTAGAGCCCATGGCCTGGTGTCCACGGTTCAGCTGTCGTCATAGAGCAGTGAGGTACGCCTCTGCGGCTTCGCGAAATAAACTTCCAACAATGACAGACTCACATCACCTACCACAGACTAACAGAGAGCACAGAGCCGGACCGCCGTCTGACCGCCGGACACACACACACACACACACACACACACACACACACACACACACAGGGTCTGGGCACCGATTCAGGGCAACTACTTGTTTCTCAAAGACGCGGAACACACAGCTGAATGTGTGAAGGGGTTTTTCTTTTCTGGACATTGTGTGAATATGGTCTAGACTCCTCTCTGATGTAGAAAATCTTAGTCATGTTGGATATTTTTGAAACTGACTGACTTTTTAAAGTCTCTGCTATTTAGACGGTACGTACAGCACTTCATGTGCGTATATGTACTTTATTGATAGTACTGAGATAATATCTGCAATATAAATCTGAATTGCAGATATTCATTCATTCATTCATCTTCTACCGCTTTATCTGATCTTCCCTCGGGTCACGGGGAGTCTGTGCCTATCTCAGGCGTCTATGGGCATTAAGGCAGGATACACCCTGGATGGAATGCCAACCCATCGCAGTAGTAACACACACACACACACACACACACACACACATTAACAACACAATAGGGACAATTTTTCCAAGGTGTTAATCAACCTACAATGCATGTTTTTTGGACCGGGGAGGAAACCGGAGAACCCGGAGAAAAAAAAACCCTTGAGGCACGGGGAGAACATGCAAACTCCACACACACACATGGCCGAAGACGGGAATCGAACCCGGACCCTGGCGGTGTGAGGCGAACGTGCTAACCACTAAGCCACCGTGCCCTGTGTATATATATATATATATATATATATATATATATATATATATATATATATATATATATATATATATATATATAGTATATATATATCTTATATATGTATATCTATATATATGTATATATCTAGTCTATATATGTTAATATATATATCTAATATATATATATATCTTATATGTATATATGTATATATATGTATATGTTTTTATGTATATGTACTCTCCCCCTATATACTATATATATATATATATACTATATATATATATATATATACCTATGTATATATATCTCTATATCTATATGATATATGATGTTTGTGTGTGTGTGTGTGTGTGTATATATAATACACACACACACACCACACACACACACACACACACACACACACACACCACACACACACACACACACACCACACACACACACACACACACACACACACACACACAACACTTGCTGCTGCTGCTGTACCACCTTAACGGCAGGCGGCCTGGAACCCGGAAGTGCTCTCAGCCAATCAGAGCGTCGCAGTGCAGCCAGGCAGCTCCAAAACATCCGCTTTTGCCACCGAGGCTCCAAAAAACAGCGCCGGGAAAAGAGGTGTTAAATCTCCGCTTCTCATCTTAAACCCGGCCTGCACTGCTGTTATTTACAGCCCGCTGAGGAGCGATGGCTGACGGTGGGAATGTGGTGGAAGGGGAAGTGGATGATGATGAGCCGCCCACCATAAACTACCCCCTGATCACAGTGTCTGACCTGCCGAGCAGCACCAGCGCAGGTATGTCCACACTGATACACTCCATTATATACTCAATAATGTTCTTCTTCTTCATTTAAGAGTCAATGTTTGTTTGTTTGTTTGTTATTGTGTAAATCAGCCGTTCTTATGTATTGGCCTTCGTTACTGTGGCCTTTTGTTCTCAATGACCTGGTGTTATATATATATATATATATATATATATATATATATATATATATATATATATATATATATATATATATGCTGGTCTAATATAGATGACATGGTCTATATAGATTACCTGGGCTGATATAGATGACATGCTCTAATATAGATGTGTTGGTCTAATACAGATGCTGGTATAATATAGATTACATGGTCTAATATACATTACCTGATATAATATAGATGACCCGGTCCAATATAGATGACCTGGTGTAATATAGATGACGTGATCTAATGTAGATGACGTGGTCTAATGTAGATGACGTGGTCTAATACAGATGACCTAGTATAATATAGATGATGGTATAATATAGATGACCTAGTCTAATATAGATGACATGGTCTAATACAGATGACCCGGTATAATATAGAACCTTAGGTGAATTTAGTACCTTCAATGAAATAAAGATGACTGAATAACGTCATGGTGGAATATCGTTGTAGGCGTACATCTTTTTATAGTATTTCTATATCACATGGACAGGTATTAATGTGTATGTGTGTGTGTGTGTGTGTGTGTGTATATATAAATCGCTATTAGGGCGCAATCTGAAAGAATGGCTTCAAGAGCAGTTCTGTGACAAACCTCTGGAGCAGTGCGAAGGACATGCGTCTTCATAATGCCGCCTACGCGGGAGACCTGGACACCATCAAGAGCCTTTTGCAGGAAGACAGCTTTAAACAGTAAGGCACTTTGTTTTTTTGAACCTTATCCTTATTTGACTGTTTATTTCCATTATTTATGGAACGATGGCGGTCCAAATGCGATCTGTGTCTGTGCTCGAACGCGTGTGCAGACGAATCAATGAGAAATCCGTGTGGTGCTGCGGCTGGCTGCCCTGTACACCTCTGCGCATAGCTGCCACCGCCGGTCATGGCGACTGCGTGGACTTCCTCATCAGCCACGGGGCGGAGGTGGACCTGGTCGACGTCAAGGGCCAGACGGCTCTGTATGTGGCCGTGGTTAACGGACACCTGGACTGCGTTCGGATCTTGCTGGAGGCAGGGGCAGACCCGAACGGCAGCAGGCACCACCGCAGCACACCTTTATATCACGCCGCCCGAGTGGGTAGGGTGGATATCCTGCAAGAACTGATCAGGTGGGGGCAGCGATGGTGTTCTTGTCTTCATGACAAGTAGTGAATTTATTCTGATACCGTCTTCTTGTCGTGTCATGCAGGTTCAACGCTGATGTGGATGTGGACCACCAGCTGGGACCGAGGCCTCTGTTCACTGCCCGCACCCTGTCCACACTGGTGGTGTGTCCCCTATACATCAGCGCTGCCTACCATCATTTACACTGCTTCAGGCTGCTTCTGGAAGCCGGAGCCAATCCCGACTACAACTACACCGGGCCCGTGAGCCGCGAAGCCCTGAACAGAGGTCTGGCCTCCTGCCTGCTGGACGCCGTGCTCCTGGCACGGCTGTGAACCGACCTTCGTTAGACTGCTGCTGGAGCATGGCGCTAATCCGCATCTCGTGCCGTGGGAGGAACCCGACCCCGATGCTTTGGGGAGAGTGCGCGTCAACCCCGAGGCCTTGAACATCTACCAGGAGGCCAGGAGTAAGTCGTAATGTTTTATTGTGATGAAATAGCGTGTTGTTTTTGGTAAACCCGAGGTGTCCTGCTGCCTGGATTTGAACATTTGACCTGCTGACAGATGTTTCCATTCAAATCCTGTAATCAACAACATCATGTAACCTCTGTGTTTCAGAACATCCCAGCAGGTTGACTCATTTGTGTCGCATAGCCATTCGGAGGGTGATGGCCAAACACCGACTGAGGCACATCTCCAGCCTTCCTTTGCCTGACTCGATCAAGAATTTTCTGCTCCATAGAGACTTCTGCTCCCTTTCCTGAAGGGCAGTGCGACAAATCTGTATCCTGGCCTGTACATCGTACAATAAGTGTTTTTTGTTTGTTTGTTTTTGTTTTTGTCATAGCGCTGGTGGACAGAATATTTATCTATGTTTTGTTTTTGTTTTTTTGTTGTTTTTTAGATCCAGAAGGCTTTTTGTTCCGACTTCACGCTAACTGCAGTTGCATTACACTTAAGAAAGCAAACACTACCAATATCCTAGCACATCATTGTGTATGTTGCATGTTGTTTAAAAAACAAACAAACAAACTCTTTTTGTTTACACAAACAAACATATTCAATAACAGTAATCGATTTACCCGAATATACCGCATCGACCGTGTCCGATCTCGATAGCTGTTATCCGTAAGAGCGTTTGCTCGTTTATATTTAAGAACAAATTTTTTTATATCCGTCGTTTATTTATGGTCACTGTGGTGTAAATGTCGAAACGCGTAATTTATGGTTCTTAACGAAATGTATTTATATGACGCTTAAACATGTTGTAAAACGTTGCCTTCGCCTTAAATTTAATTCAGATGCCTGTAATAAAATGGATTATCCCCCACTGTCTCGTGTTTCATTAGACTTTGAATTACATTACTACTGTAATATGAGTCTCATGAATATGTATCATGGTGTTTATTTTTTGTTTGTTTGTTTGTTTGCTTATTCATTCATTCATTCATCTTCTACCGCTATATCTGATCTTCCCTCGGGTCACGGGGAGTCTGTGCCTATCTCAGGCGTCTATGGGCATTAAGGCAGGATACACCCTGGATGGAATGCCAACCCATCACAGGACACACACACATACTAGGGACAATTTTCCAAGGTGCCAATCAACCTACCGTGCATGTTTTTGGACCGGGGGAGGAAACCGGAGAACCCGGAGAAAAACCTCCTGAGGCACGTGGAGAACATGCAAACTCCACACACACATGGCCAAGACGGGAATCGAACCCGGACCCTGGCGGTGTGAGGCGAACGTGCTAACCACTAAGCCACCGTGCCCCCTGGCTGTTTGCTTATTTTGTTTTCTATTTATGGGTTTTGGAACTGAAATGCGGGAAATGCAGAGAGAGCCAAAACGTCCTGCAGGACCTCCTTTTACCAGCCACAGACTCTTTCCTCACAGCTCTTATAGAGTCTCAGTAGATATCATGTTGAGATCTCACTGACAGAAATAGCTCATTTATATGATGGAGGATTCCTCGGAGGTTTCCAGTATACAGCCTGCTGAATTTCCCAGCAGCTTTGCTTAAGATACCCACTGGGTATCTGGGTAGAAATGATCGTGCTTTCATAGAACGTGAAACCGCATATTGTCAAAAAACAATGCGGAGGGGAAAAAAAAAGGGGCAAGGCAAGGCCCAGGAGACGTCCGGATCTGCAGACACGTCGTCGAAGGACCCCCCCAAAAAAAAACCCTCTTCCCAAGCAAAAGGTAGGATTGCGCAATAACTAACAGATGCACTCTTTCAAATATCAAGATATCATCATCAGCATGGTCTGTCCTTCATCTTTGCTTCTTCTTTCATTTGGCTATTTCAACAGAAGACGGATCAAAGGAGGGACGCCATCTCAGTCCTCGTACAGAAGACCAATCATCCCCCCCCCCTTCCCCAACAGCTTCTCAGTTGTGGAACTGGAGTGCTGCCATAGAAAAACCCCAAACCCCAAGAGTGCTCTTGTGGAGTGACGTTTCCCACTGCAATCCCTCTCTCTCTCTCTCTCTCTCTCTCTCTCTCTCTCTCTCTCTCTCTCTCTCTCTCTCTTTTTAAAGACCTATCTGCTCGTGCCAAGTCTCACACAGGGCAATTGTCTGATTATGATTCTCAGTCTACTGTATCACTTGTACTACATCCTTTTTTAATATGATAATATACAACGTCCAGCCGAGTGCCTTCAAGGATTTGCTTTTCACTACAGGTGTGATTAAATCAATGTTTTCTACTTTTTTTTGCCCCCACAGTATTTGTGGGGGTCGGTGTCAACAACCCGTACAAAGCGCGTTGTCTGTATGGAATAGAGCTGCCCAAAAGATGGCACTCTTCTCATTCAAGCGCTCCTCTCTTTCTTTCAGAGACTCGCATCTGTTTTAAGAGATGATGGTGTGACTTCCCAATAGTATCACTTCAGTTTAATAAAATGAAAATAAATAAATAAAGCCACTGTAGTTTGGTGGGTATGTAATTCCCGTCTGGCCTTTCACGACATGAAAAGGGACATTTTTAGTCGGAAAAACTATAAAGATATAAAGCGTTGACTTAGTGAACAGCATGAGAGCCTTAATACGCTTAAATGGCTTTGATGCAAAGGAAGGCATTCGATCGTTCTTAAAACACTGGGTATTTACAAAATTGTTACTTTAATCCAGTCAACCACACACACACACACACACACACACACAAACACAAATAATAAAGTAAACCACTTCAAAGATTTTTTTTTCCTGTTTTGTGTGGCTTACTCATGATTATTTCTCTTCAAACCCCTACAGGAACTCAAAAAAAAAATGTTACAGAAAATAAATAAAAACAATGTCATGGTGATATTAATGCGTTCATATACTTCCACAGAAGGAAACATATTTTTTTCTTTTTTTAATAAAATGATAAGCTAAGCTGTAGTTATCAAACACATGCTACTAATTAGTAGCTAGTAAACATGCTATTTATATTAGCATTTGTGTGTGTGTGTGTGTGTGTGTGTGTGTGTGTGTGTGTGTGTGTGTGTGTGAAGGGGGTTCTCAGGAATTTTCAATTCATGTTTTACAACAAGCATTAATTATATAATGAAATGTATATATTAAATTAGCTATATTAATTAGAATATTAACAAACACGTTTGCATTTGGGTGATGCTAGTTTGCATAATGCTAGGCTAGGCTAGGCTAGTGTGATACTTTCCAGTTAACTAGTGAGTAAATAACTAGTAAACAAATTATTCAGCTTTTATTGCTGGATTTGCTGGTAGTTTTCCGCATCTTTATATGACAGAAATTTACCAAGGTTAAAACGCTGCATTATTTACTCGTTTTGATAAAGATAATAAAAGATGACGATGATGATGGTAAGAATGATAAACAAACAACATCATTTTCAATCACGGGTGGAAAATAAATATGTATTATAAAGGATAAACTTATGGTAGCAAATAATGAAAACTTTGTCTCTAATATAATGTCTGTGGTTGTGTTTTGTGGGGTTCTGCTTTGTGTATCGGAGATTTTGTTGCGCATGAATCGAGAAAATAAATCATTATGGCTGATTCTATTATTTGAACATATTCACTCACTCAAAGTTTTAGATATGATTCATAATAAAAATGATTCTGGATATATTAAAACTATTACTACATGTTAGTGCTTTCTTGATTATGTCCCACAATCATCAAATAAATAAATAAACACACAGACAGACAGACAGACAGATAGACAGATAGATAGATAGATAGATAGATAGATAGATAGATAGATAGATATAGATAGATAGATAGATAGATAGATAGATAGATAGATAGATAGATAGATAGATATGTGTGATAAGAGATAGACTAGATAGATAGATAGATGATCGTAGATATAGATCGAATAGATAGATAGATAGATAGATAGATAGATAGATAGACGATAGACAGATAGATCGACGGATAGGATAGATAGGATGATAGATGTAGAAGATAGATAGATAGATAGATAGATAGATAGATAGATAGATAGATAGATAGATCTTAGGTAGATAGATAGAAGGTGATGGGGGTTAGATAGATAGATAGATAGATAGATAGATAGATAGATAGATAGATAGATAGATAGATAGATAGATAGATAGATAGATAACTACATTGGATAGACAGATAGACAGATAGACGGACGGGCGGACGGACGAACGGATGGACAGACGGACAGACAGACAGACAGACAGACAGACAAATAGATAGATAGATAGATAGATAGATAGATAGATAGATAGATAGATAGATAGATAGATAGATAGATATGTGTGTGTGTGAATAGATAGATAGATAGATAGATAGATAGATAGATAGATAGATAGATAGATAGATAGATAGATAGATAGATAGATAGATAGATAGATAGATAGATAGATAGATAGATAGATAGATAGATAGATAGATAGATAGATAGATAGATAGATAGATAGATGGATAGATAGATAGATAGATAGATAGATAGATAGATAGATAGATAGATAGATAGGGAATATATATAGATATGGATAGATAGATAGATAGATAGATAGATAGATAGATAGATAGATAGCTATATAGATAGATAGATAGATAGATAGGATAGGGATGGATGGATAGATAGATAGATAGATAGATAGATCGATAGATAGATAGATAGATAGATAGATAGATAGATAGATAGGATAGATGGCTATGGATAGATGCCCAGATAGATAGATAGATAGATAGATAGATAGATAGATCCGGGATGGATGGATGGATAGATAGATAGCTAGATAGATCGATCGCTCGATCGATCTGATAGATAGATAGATAGATCGCCTCCGATGGATGGATGGATGGATGGCTGGATGGATGGATGGATGGATAGATAGATAGATAGACCTTTTCCAGACAATTATAACTAGACCTATTAATTATTACACTTATTCAAAATGCTTTTGAAATTAATTTTATATGAAATTATTAAACTAACACTCCATGCTTAAAGCTTTTTTTCCCACCAAAGTGACTTTTATTTATTTATTTATTTTTAGAGAGGGGGGGGGGGGCGGGAGGCTCGTAACAACGTTTTAACCCAACAGTCACTTTCCTGAACCTGTTCAAGTTTATTAATATTCCGATATTGACAGTCAAATGATATAGCTACATACAATCAATTATTGATTCTGAAGAATGTGCTTCATTCATTGCAGGAAACCAGGATTTGTGTATTTATATATATTCTTTGGAATCTATGGAACACATTTAATAGCAACACAATATTTACCAAACATAAATAAATGAAATAAAAAATTCTTGCATCCCTTTTTCAATGGTACATCTTTCTCATTTGTGTTTTGAGAGTTACAAGATTAAATGCAACCCATCATATGTTTCATTCCATTTCCATGTTTCATCCATGTATATTATATATATATATATATATATATATATATATATATATATATATATATATATATATATATATATATATATATATATATATATATATATATATATATGTGTGTGTGTAAGAACATGGATGAATGGAAATTCATATATATATAAAGATTAGTGGCTAGATCTCTGGCACTGCCTGCATTGGATGTTCTCTTTAGCTGGCCTAAAAACATACATCTGCACCGATCACATTTTCATGTCACTACGTCGCAGTGAATTTAATAATGAATGCTGACTAAAAGTTGACTGGTTTTAATAAAACACACAGCGGCCCTCCATCCGTGCAACCCGAATGAGATTTAGGCACCAGAACA
This sequence comes from Kryptopterus vitreolus, assembly GCA_030449085.1. Classification (NCBI taxonomy): domain Eukaryota; kingdom Metazoa; phylum Chordata; class Actinopteri; order Siluriformes; family Siluridae; genus Kryptopterus; species Kryptopterus vitreolus. The sequence continues at coordinate 4,041,885 of JACRUU010000011.1, read as the reverse complement.
TGGCCTAGACCCGTAACGGTTTCTCCCGCTGCATTACAGAACATGTCGGCTGCTTTCATTTCGGGAACTGCGACTGCCTTGCCAAATAAATGTGTTTTGCTCGTAATTAACGGCCTTTTTTTTTTCTCACTAAAACTGCAGCACTGAACGTAGGTTAAATAGGAAATGCAACAGACAACATCAAGTATTTATAGGAGCGTATAAAATGCGCGTGCGCCCATATGGGATATTAAAACGCCGTATTGTGCTTTTATAGAAATTGAGCAACAGCTGCGTGTTGTTTGGAACTGATTCTAATCTGCCTCACCAAGTAATTCACACTTGCACTAGAATTATTCCACTGCTTTAAATACGACCCATTTTTCGGAGGGTGATTTCATTGATTTTGTGTTTTATTTATTTATTTATTTTTGTTGTTTTAACTTCCTCTGTTGCTTTAAACTTTGCTTTTCGAGACCCACATTACTTTATCTGCAGATGGTATGTGATTCGGATCACAGTATTGAAGCCTGTTAGAAGAATGCCATCAAAAAGTCGAGCCCTTTTAATATACAGTCCGAATAAAACAGCGTTGTTGTTTTTTTTTTTTTGTTTGTTTGTTTCGTTTCTTTGCAAGAGCTTCTTAAATGTTTTCTTTCTTTCTTTCTTTCTTCCTATGGTCATGAACATGCAGGATCAATTAAAGGACGTGTGTAAAGTGTTTCCTGTGTCAGCTTGAAGATGGCGTATGCGCTGGTGGTATGCCTTGGAGCCGAGGATAAGGCGACACCGACATCATTAACACAGCTTAAAACAGGAAACATAGCACGGAGGAAATTTACCTATAAATTTCGTTACTTGGCTTTAATTGCAAAACCAAAATTGCGTAATGGTGCCCTTTAATGGGACTTGTTTTCCAGAGGCACTGGTAGTGCAAAGACAGGAAGGCGGGATCATAAATGACGCTTTTTTTTCGCATCTTTTCTCTCTCACTGTAATTTAAAAGCAGCCTGTAAGAGTTTTAAGCACCGAACAATAATATCAGTGAAAATAAAGCAACTAAATACTTATAGGGGGCACGGTGGTTTAGTGGTTAGCACGTTCGCCTCACACCGCCAGGGTCCGGGTTCGATTCCTGTCTCGGCCATGTGTGTATGGAGTTTGCATGTTCTCTCAGGGGTTTTTTCTCCGGGTTCTCCGGTATCCTCCCCGGTCCAAAAAACATGCATGGTAGGTTTATTGGCACCTTGGAAAATTCTCCCTAGTGTATGAATATGTGTGTGTGTGTGTGTGTGTGTCCTGCGATGGGTTGACATTCCATCCAGGGTGTATCCTGCCTTAATGCCCATAGACGCCTGAGATAGACACAGGCTCCCCGTGACCCGAGGGAAGATCGGATAAAGCGGTAGAAGATGAATGAATGAATGAATGAATGAATGAATACTTATAGGATATAACAATATTACTAGGAAAAGCGAGTAGTATTTACGCTACTTAAATTATTTGTGGTCTAGAAATCTAGTAAACGAATGTTTGCCAGACTCATATCTTATAAAATGCTACCATAAAAGGATGGAAAGTCGTCTTTTTTTTTTTTTCTCCCCCCTCTCCACTTCCTTTTGAAATACCACAGTCTTTCCAGCTCTGTAAGTACAGAGCATCTGTAATGGATAGTATTCATTAAGGCAAATTACCCATGGTTAATTGCTTCACTGAAGCTCTGGGGAGCTGTTCCACAGCCGAGAAGAGCAGCGCGAGCTGTGCCTTTTTGGCCCGTGGGATTGCAGCGAACAGCCAACGCGTCGGACGGGAATCGTCACCCGCTCGACAAACCGCCATTCGACAACATTAGCAGTCTGCATCAAAGTGAACCGAATTTCATTTCACGACCAGTGTGGGAATGCGGTAAAAAAAAAAAAAAAAAAAGAAAAAAAAAAACCGTCTTTTCCTACAGCCTTCGTTTCCACACTTAAGCCTGCAGGCAGTGGAAATGAGCAAAAGGAAGGGTTTTTTTTGCATCTCCGGAGACACGGCCAACTCAAATGGCCTGTGAATCCTATTGGCACAATGATTCATCGGTGAATGTGAGATGAAGTCACCGCAATGCAGCATTCTCACTGGCATGGCACCAATAGTGAACCAATAGCATGGTTCACCTCGCTGTAGCACTTTTATTTATTTGTTTATTTTTAAATATGAATTGCTTACATGCTCATTTTGGACTCTGTTACTGCTTCGTTTGCACACCACTGCCACACTGTTTATTGTTTACTGTTTACGCCCTTATACAGTTGTTTTACAAATGTACATTCATTCATTCATTCATCTTCTTACTACCGCTATATCCGATCTTCCCTCAGGTCACGGGGAGTCTGTGCCGGTGCCTATCTCAGGCGTCTATGGGCAGGATATACCCTGGATGGAATGCCAACCCATCGCAGGGCACACACACACACACACACACACACACACACATTCATACACTAGGGACAATTTTCCAAGGTGCCAATCAACCTACCGTGCATGTTTTTGGACCGGGGAGGGAAAAAACCGGAGAACCCGGAGAAAAACCCCCTGAGGCACGGGGAGAACATGCAAACTCCACGCACATATGGCCTAGACGGGAATCGAACCCGGACCCTGGAGGTGTGAGGCGAACGTGCTAACCACCGTGCCCCTACAAATGTACAGTGTTTATTAAAACGTGTTCTTAATTGCACATTGCCAGTGTTGGGAAAGTTACTTTGGAAATAGGTTATAAATGACCCTATTCAAAATGTAGTAACTTTTCAATGACTTTATAAAAGTAAATTATTACGTTTGATTACTTTCTTTTGTCCACCAGGTGGCGCTTACTGAAATCAACATTCTAAGGGGGGAAAAACCTGCCTCAGAATGTAATTGCTGATTTGGGGGGGGGGGGGGGGGGTTACGGGCGCATTTTTGTCCGGGGGTGGGGGTGGGATGGTCGGGGTTGGGGGGGCTTTGGCGATGTTGGTTGGGCGTGGGTATTTAGGATTTGTAATCTTTAACTAACTGATTACTGTTACTTTTATTTTGTAATTAAACTATTTTAAACATTTAAACATTAAAACAATTTTACGTTGTACGTTACAAATTACTAGTTACTCCCCAACACTGCACATTGCACTGCATACAGATATACAGTAGATTACGGATCGATGTTGTTTTGTGTTTGTGTATTTGTCCTGTCTCATGTTGTCTGTTCTACACTGTTTATGTTTTGGCTTGCCCTGTTTGCACACGATGCACTTTATGTGACTCTGACGACTTAGTATTAGTCCTCATCTCTGTGTGTTTGCATTTACATTTACAGCATTTGGCAGACGCCCTTATCCAGAGTGACTTACAATTCTGAGCAATTGAGGGCCAAGGGCCTTGCTCAAGGGCCCACTTGGTAATGGCAGCATGGTGGTGGTGGGATTTGAATCTGTGATCTTCCCACCTCCGCACCAAGGTTCAGGAGAAACATATCGTCTCATATATATATATATATATATATATATATATATATATATATATATATATATATATATATATATATATATATATATATTATATATATAGGGCTTAGTGTTTAGCATGTGTTCTGCATGTTCTTCTCCCTGTTCTCCCCGTGCCTCAGGGGGTTTTTTCTATCCAGGTTCTCCGGTTTCCTCCCCCGGTCCAAAAAAACATGCATGGTAGGTTGATTGGCACCTTGGAAAATTGTCCCTAGTGTATGAATGTGTATGGACATTAAGGCAGGATACACCCTGGATGGAATGACAACCCATCACAGGACACACACACACACACACACACACACACACACACACACACACACACATTCATACACTAGGGACAATTTTCCAAGGTGCCAATCAACCTACCGTGCATGTTTTTGGACCGGGGGGGGGAGGAAACCGGAGAACCCGGAGAAAAACTCCCTGAGGCACGGGGAGAACATGCACAAACTCATATACTAAAATAACACTAGAAACCTCTTGACTTGCATTTCCATTACATAATACAGAATAAATGAACCCAAACCTTAAAAATGAACGCAGACTAGGGGAAGAATTGGGATGTCTTTTCTGGAGCACTTCTCTGCTCCGCCCCTAAATATGACCTCTGTGGCAAAGGGTGGGAACAGCTTCAAGTCTACAAACCCCAATGCCACATCAATTCAACCATTTCCTCCCATGATAAGAACGCTTTATAGGCCTCCCGTAAAAGTCGGAAAGAGACGTTTAGAGGTCCCCTGTTTTACCCCCGAGAAGTGTCTCGACCACTGCAACCCTCTGTGTTCGTGGGATTACATTCAATTTAGTCCCAGGAATAATCTGGACATCATTTTCAGCACCTTGGACCTTGTATACTGCACTGTATATTTTTGAAATGACAATAAACGCCTGCTTGACCAGACTTCCTTCCTCTTCGGAAGAAAATTCCTGCACTGATTTATTCACCAAATTTATATATTATATATATATATATATATATATAATATATATATATATATATATATATATATATATATATATAAATATATATATATATATCAGATATATATATATATATATATATATATATATATATATATATATATATATATTTTATATTTATGCCTTTAAGCACTAAATCCGACAGCACGGTACTGCGTCCTTGTCTTGTATAGTGTGTATTGTGTTGTATAGTCATGTCTATAAGTTAAATTGGGGAGTAAGTGGTTACATGTAACAGCGTTATGTAGATTAATTACAAAATAAAAGTAACTCGTTACTGAGAAAAAAATGTGTAATTAGGTTAGGTAATTAGGTAAAAACCACAGGGAGGTGGTATAGCCCGGTGGTTAAGGTGTTGGACTCTGGACCGGAAGATCACGGGTTCAAACCCCATCACCACCACCAAGCTGCCACTAGTGGGTCCTTGAGCAAGGCCCTTAATTGCTCAGTTGTAAGTCGCTCTGGATAAGGGCGTCTGCCAAATGCCGTAAATGTAAATATATTACAGCTACTTTCAAAAATGTTCAAGATTACAAATCCCCCAAAATTTCGCCAAAAACATGCACAGTAGGTTTATTGTCACCTTGGGAAAATTGTCCCTATTGTATGAATGTGTGTGTGAGTGTGTGTGTGTGTGTGTGTCCTGTGATGGGTTGGCATTCCATCCAGGGTGTATCCTGCCTTAATGCCCATAGACGCCTGAGATAGGCACAGACTCCCCGTGACCCGAGGGAAGATCGGATAAAGCGGTAGAAGATGAATGAATGAATGAATGAATGAATAGGGTCATTTGTACACACACTTGGCCAATCAACGCGAAGGCTTTGGGGTGGGGGGTGGAGGGGGTGTGGGTTTGTGGGTCAGAAAGCCTCTCGGCCGATGGACATCTGTGACGGAGGGATTGAAAATTTGAGAAGTCAGCACATGAAAAGAGAAGGCTGGGCCCATGTGGCAGAACCTGATACTCCCTCAGCGGAGCGGAGCTGAGAGAAGGCCTAAATCAGGCACGCTCATTTACAGTGCCCCGACTCAGCCACGCTTATTTAGCGAGCCCTGATTTCTAAAGACTTCTGACCGCCTTCCCCCTTCCCCTTCCCCCTTTTTCAGCTTCCTGTCAAAATCATGAATTTCCTGTCTGCTTCGCTTTTCCCCCCGCCTGTCTTTGGACATTAACACCGATAGGCAGTTGTGCATTTGATACTCCCTTTACTGCGCTCGGAATACTAACATTATAACCCGGATCACGCGGTTGAGTTTATCAGTATTGAATGCCGTCAGGAAAACACCTGACGTTATTCATTCATTCATCTTCTACCACTTTATCCGATCTTCCCTCGGGTCACGGGGAGTCTGTGTCTATCTCAGGCGTCTATGGGCATTAAGGCAGGATACACCCTGGATGGAATGCCAACCCCATCGCAGACACACACACACACACACACACACACACACACACACACACATTCATACACTAGGGACAATTTTCCAAGATGCCAATCAACCTACCGTGCATGTTTTTTGGACCGGGGAGGAAACCGGAGAACCCGGAGAAAAAACCCCCTGAGGCACGGGGAGAACATGCAAACTCCACACACACACATGGCCGAGACGGGAATCGAACCCGGATCCTGGCGGTGTGAGGCGAACATGCTAACCACTACGCCACCGTGCCCCTCCATCTCACGTTATATTCCTGCGTATTTTTTTTCCACGTTCCGGGAATAACGTGTGTGATATCCAGCGACTCTGGCGCGCGTAGATATCCTGTGTTAATTGAATCAGGACTGGTCTCTATCGAGCGTGGGGCTGCGGCAGCGACTGGCTACTCGGGAATCCCAGGAGAAGTTGGGAACGTTCCCTTTGGATGGCTTTGGCGTTGCGTGACAGCGAGGCGAGGATCCTGTCCCTCTGTGAATTCCGTGCTGAAATATATTGCTCTTGTGGTTTCCAACCGTTTTTTTTCTCCGAGGAGGCTGTTGATTTATAATCTCCGATGACAATTCTTCACAGCGACACTCCTCTGAGATAAAGTCGGCATTCCGGGGCGACGTTAGATTTACTTCACTGTATAAACTTTGCACACGGTGCACGATGGGCTTCTGGGAACAAGCAAGATTCACTGAAATCGAGTTAATGTGTACAAACAAACAAAAAATAAAATAGAATAAAAATATATCAATAGGGTAAGCAATCGTGACTTATAAGATGAAACGAGCATTAATATTTAACTGATAATAAATTCTACATGGAAGGGGCACGGTGGCTTAGTGGTTAGCAGGTTCGCTTCCCGTCTCGGCCATGTGTGTGTGGAGTTTGCATGTTCTCCCCGTGCCTCAGGGGGTTTTTCTCCGGGTTCTCCGGTTTCCTCCCGGTCCAAAAACATGCACGGTAGGTTGATTGGCACCTTGGAAAATTGTCCCTAGTGTATGAATGTGTGTGTGTGTGTGTGTGTGTGAGCCCTGCGATGGGTTGGCATTCCGTCCAGGGTGTATCCTGCCTTAATGCCCATAGACGCCTGAGATAGGCACAGACTCCCCGTGACCCGAGGAAGATCGGATAAAGCGGTAGAAGATGTTAGAAGATGAATGAATGAATGAAATTCTACATGATCCTTTAACTAGAGTAAAAAATGAACACGTTTCAAGATTTTTGCCTTTTTATACTTTAACTCGTGATTAATCGCACATTAATCGCACGTTTACATACTTTCCATGTGAGGCAAGATGGTTTAGTGTTTAACACGTTCGCCTCACACCTCCAGAGTCCGGGTTCGATTCCCTGCTCGGCCATGTGTGTGTGGAGTTTGCATGTTCTTCCCGTGCTTCAGGGGGTTTTTCTCCGGGTTCTCCGGTTTCCTCCCCCCGGTCCAAAAAAAAACATGCACGGTAGGTTGATTGGCACCTTGGAAAATTGTCCCTAGTGTATGAATGTGTGTGTGAGTGTATGTGTGTGAGTGTATGTGTGTGTGAGTGTGTGTGTCCTGTGATGGGTTGGCATTCCATCCAGGGTGCATCCTGCCTTAATATGAATTTCTTGTTAATTACAATTAGTTAGTTTCTTTGTTTAGTGTTGGTTTGAAGTGTAAAATATGGGACGTGGCTCCTTTAAGAATTGTGTTCCGGTTGCTTTTCCATATAAACTGGTGATACGGTGTTTAGGTTATACGGAAGCGCTTTATTGCGTTCAGTAAAAATGCGCTTTATTGCGTAATACGGATTTGGGAATGCGATGCGCTTGCGTAAGGATTCCATACGGTAATATACGCTAATATATAGTGAGGAGATCGTACCTGTTGTGAATGCGCAGCTAGTCGGTGTAATTCAGGGATATTTAGGAAGCGTGAGTGGATGCACTGAACTTTCTTTATTCGTTTGTTCTTTGTTGTCGTTCATTCGCCAACACAACGCAGAGTGAAGGCGCAGATCACTCACATAGTAACACACTGCGTTATAACGCCTTAATAACGCCTTAATAACATTAGCTTGTGGTTTCCAACCGTTTTTTTTCTCCGAGGAGGCTGTTGATTTATAATCTCCGATGACAATTCTTCACAGCGACACTCCTCTGAGATAAAGTCGGCATTCCGGGGCGACGTTAGATTTACTTCACTGTATAAACTTTGCACACGGTGCACGATGGGCTTCTGGGAACAAGCAAGATTCACTGAAATCGAGTTAATGTGTACAAACAAACAAAAAATAAAATAGAATAAAAATATATCAATAGGGTAAGCAATCGTGACTTATAAGATGAAACGAGCATTAATATTTAACTGATAATAAATTCTACATGGAAGGGGCACGGTGGCTTAGTGGTTAGCAGGTTCGCTTCCCGTCTCGGCCATGTGTGTGTGGAGTTTGCATGTTCTCCCCGTGCCTCAGGGGGTTTTTCTCCGGGTTCTCCGGTTTCCTCCCGGTCCAAAAACATGCACGGTAGGTTGATTGGCACCTTGGAAAATTGTCCCTAGTGTATGAATGTGTGTGTGTGTGTGAGTGTGTGTGTGCCCTGCGATGGGTTGGCATTCCATCCAGGGTGTATCCTGCCTTAATGCCCATAGACGCCTGAGATAGGCACAGACTCCCCGTGACCCGAGGAAGATCGGATAAAGCGGTAGAAGATGAATGAATGAATGAAATTCTACATGATCCTTTAACTAGAGTAAAAAATGAACACGTTTCAAGATTTTTGCCTTTTTATACTTTAACTCGTGATTAATCGCACATTAATCGCACGTTTACATACTTTCCATGTGAGGCAAGATGGTTTAGTGTTTAACACGTTCGCCTCACACCTCCAGAGTCCGGGTTCGATTCCCTGCTCGGCCATGTGTGTGTGGAGTTTGCATGTTCTTCCCGTGCTTCAGGGGGTTTTTCTCCAGGTTCTCCGGTTTCCTCCCCCGGTCCGAAAACATGCACGGTAGGTTGATTGGCACCTTGGAAAATTGTCCCTAGTGTATGAATGTGTGTGTGAGTGTATGTGTGTGAGTGTATGTGTGTGTGAGTGTGTGTGTCCTGTGATGGGTTGGCATTCCATCCAGGGTGCATCCTGCCTTAATATGAATTTCTTGTTAATTACAATTAGTTAGTTTCTTTGTTTAGTGTTGGTTTGAAGTGTAAAATATGGGACGTGGCTCCTTTAAGAATTGTGTTCCGGTTGCTTTTCCATATAAACTGGTGATACGGTGTTTAGGTTATACGGAAGCGCTTTATTGCGTTCAGTAAAAATGCGCTTTATTGCGTAATACGGATTTGGGAATGCGATGCGCTTGCGTAAGATTCCATACGGTAATATACTCTAATATATAGTGAGGAGATCGTACCTGTTGTGAATGCGCAGCTAGTCGGTGTAATTCAGGGATATTTAGGAAGCGTGAGTGGATGCACTGAACTTTCTTTATTCGTTTGTTCTTTTTGTTCGGGTTTTCGTTCATTCGCCAACACAACGCAGAGTGAAGGCGCAGATCACTCACATAGTAACACACTGCGTTATAACGCCTTAATAACGCCTTAATAACATTAGCGTCGTTAAAGTCAAGTTGCGTTAATAACTTTGACAGCCCTTTTTTGAACACAAGTTCAAGTACTGACATTTACATTTACAGCATCTGGTGGACGCTCTTATCCAGAGTGTCTAACAACTAAGCAGTTGAGGGTTAAGGGCCTCGATCAAGGGCCCCACTAGTGGCAGCACGGTGTTGCTGGGATATGACAAAAATGTACATTGCAGCACAGTGAAATTGTTTCTTCACATATATTTTTAGAAGCTGGGGCCAGAGCACAGGGTCAGCCATGATACAGCGGCCCCTGGAGTACACAGGGTTAAGGGCCTTGCTCAAGGACCCAAGAGTGGCAGCATGGCGATACCGGGGCTCGGACCCCTGACCTTCTGAACAGTAGCCCGCCTCCTTAACCACTGAGCTACACCCCTCCCACCACACCACTGAGCTACACCCCTCTCACCACTAAGCAACACCCCTCCCACCACTGAGCTAACCCCTCCCACCCCCCCTCCCACCACACCACTGTGTTACACCCCTCCCACCACTGTGCTACACCCCTCCCACCACTGAAGCTACACCCCTCCCACCACTGAGCTACACCCCTCCCACCATTGAGCTACACCCTTCCCACCACAACACTGTGTTACACCCCTCCCACCACTGTGCTACACCCCCCCCTCCCACCAGTATGCTACACTCCTCCCACCACACCACTGAGTTACACCCCTCCCACTACTAAGCTACACTCCTCCCACCACTGAGTCTATCATATACTCCTCCCATCACTGAGCTACACCCCTCCCACCACTGAGCTACACCCCTCCCACCACTGAGCTACACCCCTCCCACCCTGCCTAACCACCACCTGACTACACCAATACGAGAACTACCCCTAACACACCCCCACCACCACTGCCTACACACCACTAACTACCATCCCTCCACCACTCCACTACACCCCTCCCACATACTAGCCCTCCACCCCTGAGCCACCCCCTGGCTCCCCACCACTCAACAGAGCTAACCCTCCTACCAACACTCCTCACCCCACCCTCCCAGCTACACCCCTCCCACCACTGAGCTACACCCCTCCCACAACACCCCTCACCACCTAAGCTGTCCCACCACACCACTAAGCTACACCCTCCCCCCACCACTCCCCACAACTGCTACACACGTCCCACCATGGCACCTACACCCCCACCCTACCACTGTACCCCTCCCACACCACTCCCACCACCACTGTGGCTACCCCCTCCCACCCACACCCCTCCCACCCCCACTACAACACACACGTTAGGAATAGAAGGAGCCTACCACTCCCTCGCCACACTACAGGCCGACCCCCTCCCACCACACCTAAACTCCCACACGGAACTGACCCCTCCCCACTGAACCCACTCACCCCCTCACCACTGAGCTACACCCCTCCCACCCTGAACACCAGCCCACTGAGCTACACCCCTACACTCCACCTCCACACCACTGAGCTACACCCCTCCCACCACACCACTCCCTACACTACCCCTCCCACCCCTACACCCTCCCACCACTGAGCTACACCCCTCCCACCACTGAGCTAACGCCTCCCCCCCTCCCCCCACACACCACCCCCCACCACTGAGCTACACCCCTACCCCACCACACCACTTACACCCCGTCCTCCCCCACCACTGAGCTACACCCCTCCCACCACACCACTGAGCTACACCCCCCCCACCACTGACACTGAGCTACAAAACACACCCCTCCCAACCACTAAGACCCCTCCCACCACACCACTGAGCTACACCCCTCCCACCACTGAGCTACACCCCTACACCCCCACCCACCCACCCCTCCCACCACACCACTGAGCTACACCCCTCCCACCACTGAGCTACACCCCTCCCACCACTGAGCTACACCCCTCCCACCACTGCGCTGTGCTTGATTTCATAATTGTAGGCGTATGTAATCAACACTTTGTTATTCTTATTTCGGCTTCGGCAGGCAATTTACAAACGCCTGAATGTTTGAATTGTCAACACCTTGTTTACCTTGTGCACATCCACATGCACATTTTGGAACAAGTCATTTTTAACGGCCTTCCTCTCCTCGCAAAACCGCCCGTGATTTATTCCTCCCTTTAGTCGGCAGGACATCCACCCATTAACGCAAACGCTCCCTGTAATTTACTCATCACCAAGGCAGGATTCTCACTTTACTGAGGCCAACCCGCTTCTCATTTTCTCGCCCGCACACCAGCAACACCGTGCTCCAGGACCACATCCCTGCACTCCAGTTTACAGGGTAAACAATCGAGACATAATTGTGAGAACAAAGTATCAAGACTTTTCGAAAGAAATGCATTACGGAACCACAAAATAATGTCATATTTGTACGCCAGACCACATTTTGGACAGTTCTAGGACATTACGTTCTACCAGAAAGACGTTCGTGTAGAAGCTTTTGATGATTACAGGAAACTGTAATTATCACGTGAACCCCCCCCCACCCCCCCAGTGAGCCCTCATTGAGTAGTGCTTTAGGAAGAAAAACATGATATTTACATTTTTGGAACGCTTTCCGAGACAATAATAAAAAAGGAAAGCTGCTGAAAGGAATTTTAGCTCTATTAGAATCCCAAAGGACAATGAAATACGTTGAATAAAACCATTCCTAAATCAGTTTTGACATATGACATATGTCCTCTGATCGGGATTTGAGTGAGTAAGTGATAATATTAGAAAATAATAACGCTTCGTTGACAGACAGGATGTTGCTGCTTTCGTTATCTCCTTTTTTTGTGTGTTTTTTTATTTCTTTTGCTGCGTACCTTCGGGATGAAATGTCTGCTTGGCAAATTACAGTGTGTGGTGTTAGGGAGGGGACAGAGATGGAGCTGAACTAGGGAAACAGCTGTATCTGTGGCCAGGAAAACGTTCCACTGATCCGAGCGGAGATCTGCACTGCGGCTGCTCCGAAACGTCATCTGACTTTTCACTCATCGATAAATCACGTTGATTATCAGAAGCCAAATGATACCTAATGTTATTTGAATTGGTGTGTAGTCATGCATGTTATTAGTATTTTTTTTTTATAATCCTCGAAAGAGTACTTACAATGCTGCTACTGTGAGTATGTGTGTGTGTGTGTGTGTGTGTGTGTGTGTGTGTGTATTGGGGTAAAACAGCTTGTAGATTTAAAAGTCAAAGATTGCATCATTAAATATATTTTTCTTGATAATATTAATCATAATGTTTAAGGAAAAAAAAAAAAAAAAAAAAAATATATATATATATATATATATATATATATATATATATATATATATATTATAATGTGTATAACATATATGTTAGGGCTGTCAATTGATTAAAATATTTAATCTCAACATATAAATGAACCTGTAACAGATGTACTATAAATGTACACATTTCACTCAAAATCTTTCCCTTGAATAAAATAATTAATTTTTATATTTATTTCACTCAGGAAAAGATTCTTTTTTTTCACTTCTCAATAATTAATTTATTTCTTATTCATTGCTATGTAAACGTTACTTACTGCTTGTTGCAGGTGTTAAATATGCTACGAGGCTCCTGTAAGTATTATGTTCCGGTTTTGGTTTGCTTTCCATATACTGTATAATATAGTGAGTAGTGAAATTATCTGGGATCACAGAGGAGATCGCTCACGCCTTGCCTCTGCATATATATATATATATATATAGTATATATATATATATATATATATATATATATATATATATATATATTCATTCATTCATTCATTCATCTTCTACCGCTTTATCCCGATCTTCCCTCGGGTCACGGGGAGTCTGTGCCTATCTCAGGCGTCTATGGGCATTAAGGCAGGATACACCCTGGATGGAATGCCAACCCATCGCACACACACACACACACACACACACACACATCACATTCATACACTAGGGACAATTTTCCAAGGTGCCAATCAACCAACCGTGCATGTTTTTGGACCGGGAGGAAACCGGAGAACCCTGGAGAAAAACCCCCTGAGGCACGGGGAGAACATGCAAACTCCACACACACATGGCCGAGACATGGGAATCATCGAACCCGGACCCTGGCGGTGTGAGGCAAACAACGTGATAACCACTAAGCCATCGTGCCCCTATATATATATATATATTATATATATATATATATATATATATATATATATATATATGTATATATATCTTCTCTCTCTTATATGTCTAACCCATTGCATCGTGTACTAAATTTTATATCGTAGGTCCTCTAAAGTGTACTGAAGAAAGACTATTCATATATAGATCCGTACTTACAATATAGAACAATGCTATAATGCAACCATCCAGTATGTTGTTCTGTGACATATAAAAGAAACCACTGTTACAGAGTCTGAGAAATAAAACATAGATTGCAGATTAGATATAACAATATTATATACAGGAAACAAAAAAATGAAAAGAAAATAGTGTAATAATAAGGTATAACAGATAGGGCTCACCAAAGATTCATCACATATAATAAACTAGAACTATAAAGGCAAGAACAAAATGGATCTTGACAATAAAATAAAATTTTAGATTAATCATGGAAAGGCTGTTTCAACTTATTATTTCTTATTCATTGCAGAAACATGCAGGAAATATGTAGGCTCCCGGAACACACCGGGACTTCCTAAAAGGTGGAAAAGTGGGAATGGATCGGGTGAAACAAGGAACGACGGCTTTGCCTAGGGAATATATATATAAGGCTACGTTAAAGATGGATATATATACATTCCAGAACATAGGTGCGACTCAACCCAGACCAGGAATAGGAGAAGGAAGGCGGTGTAGGGGAAAGCTTAAGGCAGGAGACCCTGGAAGGAATCACCGTCACTTTGCTCTATAATAAAGAGGCTAAAAATAATTACAAGGGCCTTCCAAGGTGCCAACTATTTAGATCCATGGTAGGAATCGGAAACCCGAAAAGGAGGATAGGGCACGGGGAGAACAGTACTATTTACCAAAGCCAGGATCCGTAACCCGAGAAGTGTGAGGGTGTGCGAAAACTATAATTAAGCGTATGTATACCTAGAGGAAGAGATTAGAATATTGCTGATGTTTATACCCGGTATAGAAGAGCCAAAGGTACTGAAGAGACAGTTCCAGAGACACGAAAAAAAGCTAAAAAACTGGGAGGCCAGTGTTACAAAACTGAGGTAACCACACAAGAGTGGACATCATGCAGTGCCCTTGAGGCATCGTGTGTGCAATCATCCCCCCTCTATCATAAACACTTCTGTTTTCGTTTGGTTCGGACCCGCCATGATAAACAGGAGGCAGAAACATACGGCGTGTGTATGTAGTGTGTTTACACTGTTGTGTGTATGTGTAACACAGCCGGCCTGGGCTGGTAATTGCCTTTGTGTATTTTCTTCTGTCGGAGCGCGAGGAAGGGAACGACGCGAGCTCGGCCCAATTACGCTTCTCTAACGCGCCGCGTAAACATTTCAATTCATAGTGCCGTCGTATTTATCGCAACGCACTTCCTACAGTAATGGCGGTCATTTTTCTCCGATAAAAAGAAAAAGGGGGGGGAAGAAAAGAAAAGTGGGCTTGGTGGGGAAGAGAGTACAGAAGAGGGTAGGGAATGCTTTGCATGCAAACCCAGTGCTACACACTGTTATTCTTCGCTCAGCGTTTGATGGGTGGGAGGTTTGCCAAGGAGGTTGTGTGTGTTTATAGTTTCAAATGCGTACCACATGTGGGATCAGGTCTGCTCTTTTGCCTGCTTCCTCTCGTTCTTTCTTCCGTTTCTCTCCCTCTCTCTGTCTCTCTCTCTCTCTCTCTCTCGCCATCACCTCCTCCACCCGGAACACAGTGTCCTGCTGTACTGGGCTCTTTCTCGTCTCCTTTGACGTTGCCATGCACCTGCTCAGGCAACGATCAAGCACTTCGTATGAAGTAAGGCAGAGTTTTGCGCAGTATATTGATTGAATGGAAGCATATGGGTTAGGGATTCATATAGCTCTGTTATGGCTCACTGTGAAAGGAATGAAAGATAAAAACTATCATATGTGTGTGTGTGTGTGTGTGTGTGTGTGTGTGTGTGTTCGTCTTCCAATAATAAGCTGTTTCATGTTGATTTCCTCAATAATGACACTGCAGGACCCTTTCTACAGTGTCGTTATTTACGAAATCGACATGAAAGGCTATTATTGGAAAATGAACACACACACACACACACACACACACACACACACACACACACACACACACACATGTGATTGTTTTATCCATGTGAAGTTAAAGTGAATGTTATGAAGCTGAAAATGATAAAAAAAAATTGCAGCTAGATGTGATACACACCAACCACAAAAGTCCTATGAAGGAAAATTTGACCTTGCAGGCACTCTTTCCTGTAATGCTCAATAAATTACTTCATACAATGCAAAAAACAATGCCGTCCTTGGAACAAGTAATATATTCATTCATTCATTCATCTTCTACCGCTATATCCGATCTTCCTTTGGGTCACTCAGGCGTCTATGGGCATTAAGGCAGGATACACCCTGGATGGAATGCCAACCCATCACAGGACACACACACACACACACATTCATACACCAGGGACAATTTTCCAAGGTGCCAATCAACCTACCGTGCATGTTTTTGGACCGGGGAGGAAACCGGAGAACCCGGAGAAAAACCCCCTGAGGCACGGGGAGAACATGCAAACTCCACACACACATGGCCGAGATGGGAATCGAACCCGGACCCTGGCGGTGTGAGGTGAACGTGCTATAACCACTATGCCACCGTGCCCCTATACAAGTAAAATATCTAAATTCAAATTATAGTGAAAGAAATTCACGTTAAAATTGAGTAAAATTACGAAAAAAATCTGCCAATGGGGTGAGAAAAACTGGACTTGGTAATAATTCTATATATGTGTACCAATAAGTAATTGATAATAATATATAAATTCTATATCCTTTAAACAGATAAAATAAGACCAGCTTTTTCATGGTAGCTTGGTGGTGGTGGGATTTGAACCTGCGATCTTCCAGGGCAGAGGCCTTAACCACCGGGCTCCCGCCTCCCTCCTAGAAGTTAGGTAGTTTGAGTCTTAAAATTATTATTATCTATTTAAATATTCAATTTAGTCTTTTTAGAAAATTGTTTCTAGTGAAAATTTGCTCAAAAGGAGTTTATATTTTGTACTGAACAAGCACAATTTTCTTACTTTACTACTATATATACATTTGTGTACACACATATATATATATATATATATATATATATATATATATATATATATCTTTTTTTTTCTTTTTTTCATTCATTCATTCATTCATTCATCTTCTACCGCTTTATCCGATCTTCCCTCGGGTCACGGGGAGTCTGTGTCTATCTCAGGCGTCTATGGGGATTAAGGCAGGATACACCCTGGATGGAATGCCAACCCATCGCAGGACACACACACACACACACACACACACATTCATACACTAGGGAAAATTTTTTACCGTGCATGTTTTTGGACCGGGGAGGAAACCGGAGTTATGATATATATATATATATAGATATATCGATATATATATATATATATATATATATATATATATATATATATATATATATATATATATATATATATATATATATATATATATACACACACACACCTATCCCAATATTCCTTTTTATTCTCTTTTATCTCCTTCTGTCCAGGAAAAAAAAAAAAAAAAAAAAAAAAAGGCAACTGTCTATCCTCGTGTGCTTAAGTTTTGCACTTCCTGTACGTCGCCCTGGATAAGGGCATCTGCTAAATACCGCAAAATGTAAATGTAAATGTAAATATATATATATATATATATATATATATATATATATATATATATAGATATATAGTATATATATAAGATTGACATTTTAACTAGATATTTTTATCTATATAACTACATTTTATAACTATATTATATATATATATATATATATATATATATATATATATAGATATATATATATATATATATATAGTTAAAATGTCAATAATAAAAGCCTTTTGACTTGACTTGATATTCTAATGTGCAGCGAGATTTTCGGCATTTTCGAATTATATTTTTGCAGTGCTCAAAAAACGTTACTGAAATAGCATAAAGCGATGTCATTACATATGAAATAACACATGAAACATAACATATATAACACGAAATAACACTTTCTTTCTTAAAATATCCAATGCCATGTGCTTTTACTGTACAGTACAGTGACCTGCTCGTACCCCAGAGTTTGCTCGATTACATAATGAGCTTCCTCAACCCTTGATTTATGCGCCTTTCTTGTAACGTTTTCATTCATTACCCACCCCCCCCCCCCACACACACAGCGAGCGGCTCCTATATTAAAACTCAAGTTTAAATCACGCTCATTCACTGCAACCATCCAACACTGTGTTGCTTTATTTATTTATTTATTTATTTATTTATTTATTTTAGGAGTCTGACAGCCTCGTAAAATACAGTAATGAAAACCTGAGAGCTCGGCATGCTCTGATAAATACAAACACCAGGCTAAAAAAAAAAAGAGGATCAGAATGCACCGCTTCCTGTCCTGCTGCCACTCACTTTGCCTTCTCGATCAAGTTCTGAGCTCAGAATGTTCCGGAAAAATAGATTGGGAAACAAAAGGCGAAAATCAGGTCCAGTCCCGTCCTTCATCGGGAAGTAAATACGTTTTTGGCATTGTGGTGTCCGGCAACCAGCTGCCTGGGACCGAGAGCCAAGCCTGGGACGTGGGACAGATGTTACGGCGAACGCGCTTCCTTGACGAGGTTTATTTATCCGACCTATTTATACACACTTTGTTTATTTACTTCATTAGTCCTCGTAGTGCCTGTCAGCAGGTCACTTCCATTGAGAAATTAAGAGTGTTTACAGCTTTTTTCCCCCCTCGGACCAAACGCATGCACGCACATTCCCGATCCCACCGTTTTTAACAGAACGGCGGAGAGAATCCTCCCGAAAAAAAAACAGAAAAAGAGCCGACGTATCGACTAGTTACATGTAACGGCGTTACGGGATTTAAGTTACAAAATAAGTGTAACAGTAGTTCGTTACAGTTTTCTGAGGAAAAAGTGTGTCCTTAAATTACTTATGAAAACATCGGAACAATTTCACGTAAAAACCGGATTTGAATGACGACAATAGAACCGTTTTTTTTTCCCACCACCCCCACCCACCCCATTCGGAGGGTTTGCAAGGTTTTTTTTCTTCGAATGCTAACTTGAAGCGCCACCTAGTGGACGAAATGAAAGTAATCAAAAATGAATCCGTTAATTTACGTTTATAAACTCATTGAAAACTTACACGGCTTATTACATCTCTATGACATTTTTATAAGTAACCTTTGGACACGCCACGCACCGTATAGACCAGGGGTCACCAACGTTGTGCCCGCGGAGGACCCCATGAGTTGCTCTCAGGCCTGTTCTAAAAACTCATCAGTGAGATGCATCGATAAAGTTAGTTAACTCATTGAGAAATCATCAGTGTCGTTCATTATAATATATAACTAAAGGCAAATGTGGTATTTCAGAAGAGTGCGTCAAACTTGTAGCCCTTTGTATAACTCCGTATCCATTGAGTAGCTCTCAGGATCAAAACCCATGGTATACAGAGTACGGACAAACGGTGCGTTACAAATCTCTTTAAAGTCAGAGTCAGCAGGTTATTTAGAAAGCCGAGCGGACACGCGTTTATTTACGTCTTTAGAATCAGCAATGTCACTTTTATTTGGGTGGGTTTTTTTTTTGGGGGGGGGGAGAAAACGGCAGAGCTCGCATTCCACAGTTTATATTAACATCTGTCATCTCGAGTCTATCAGCCGGAGTCTGATCAAGGCACAGGACCACCTTAATCCGCAGCCAGATGTGTTCCCGATCTATCTGTCCTGTTGGATATTTAAATTCCTTATTTGTTTACAAAAGCTAAATAAATAAATAAATCAAGGGTTTGAAACGTTTTTTTTTTCTTCGAATGTTAACTTAAAGCGCCACCTAGTGGACGAAATGAAAGTAATCAAAAATAAATCCGTTACTTTACTTTTATAAACTCATTGAAAACTTACACGGGGACACGGTGACTTAGTGGTTAGCACGTTCGCCTCACACCTCCAGGGTCTGGGTTCGATTCCCGTCTCGGCCACATGTGTGGAGTTTGCATGTTCTCCCCGTGCCTCAGGGGGTTTTTCTCCGGGTTCTCCGGTTTCCTCCCGGTCCAAAAACATGCACGGTAGGTCGATTGACACCTTGGAAAATCCCTAGTGTATGAATGTGTGTGTGTGTGTGTCCTGTGATGGGTTGGCATTCCATCCAGGGTGTATCCTGCCTTAATGCCCATAGACGCCTGAGATAGACACAGGCTCCCCGTGACCCGATGTGAGAGATCGGATAAAGCGGTAGAAGATGAATGAATGAATGAATGAAAACTTACACGACGTATTACATTACATCTTCTGTAATCTATTACAATTTCCAAAGTAACCTTCCCGACATGCCACGCACCGTATAGACAATAGATCTGTCCTGGTGAATATTTAAATTCCTTATTTGTTTACAAAAGCTAAATAAATAAATAAATAAATAAATAAATAAATAAAGCGGACGGCTAACAAGCTAACAAGAAACCATTTTTTGGGAAGCGTCTCAGCCGACACACTGAATGCTACATATCCTGCCTCATGCCAACTATAGATTGTTTTATTTCCCAAAATTTAGTCACTATGGAAAGTACATGAACACATCCAGCCTCGACTTCCCGACTATAATACAAGTCCTGGACTAAACAATACGCTGTTTTGGAATTTCTGTCGCATTTAATCACGAAACTAATTTTAGCTCGAGCTAAGCAGGCATGAAAATCCGAAATAAAATACGACGGATGAAAGGACGCTATTGATGTTCGTCAAGGACGGAAATCTGAGCGCGGAGATTTTGAGCGGTTTGTCAACGTTAGGCAGTTATCGGTCGCTCTGCGGCCCGCCGTGTCACCTCCCCAGGCGCGGAGGGAATGCCGTGTGCGCCGGGGTTTTTTTTTTTCTTTTTTTCTTTTCCCGAGCTCTTAATTCAAAGCATCTTTCATTGAGCGAGACTCTAAAAAGGATGTGGCTAAAACAAATAAAAGAATCATAAAGAGGGGATCAAAGCAGGCCTGCAAATCCATTCCTTCTGGGCAAAGAGGCTTTCAAATAAAAGGGGGAGGAAAGAAAGAAAAAAAAAAAAGAAAGGAAAATCCCACATCCCGAGTCCACATCTCACGGAGCAGGTCAGTGGCGAATGCGTGCTTGGATAGAACGGACACCACGAGGTCCTGTCTCTCCGTTTCAACACGTTCCTCCTTCATCCCCTATTCATCCAGACTGTAGGGGATGCTTTGTTTATGCGCGGATGTGGATGTGGATGTGTACGAGCTTTACAGAGACAGATGTAGGCACAAACATGTGACGATTATAAAGCACCGGCCACCAGGAAAAACAATAACGCCCGGGCAAGAACATTTCCAGAGTGACATTTGGGGAAAAAAAAGTGGCTCTCATTTCATCTGCTGAGGAGCTCTGGGACCTTATCCTCCCTCCCCCCCTCCCATCCCAATCCCAATCCCAATCCCAATCCCAAATACAGCCTTCTGTAAAGTGAAGGCTTCATCGACATGTAATAGAAATGTAATAGATTACAGACGAATGTAATGTACAGACGAATGTCAAAACGTAATAAGCCGTGTAACTTTTCAATCACTTCCTAAAAGAAAAAAAAAGGTTGCTTTTTGATTGCTTTCATTTCGTCCACTAGGTGGCGCTTTAAGTTAACATCCGAAGGAAAAAAGGTTTCAAACCCTCGGAAAAAATGTTGTTTTTTTTCCCCATCATGTTACTCCCTGCGAGACATATTCCCCAGGGTCACCCCCACCTCCCCCATCCACCGCCAATCCTCGCCAACCCCGCCCCCGGCATCGTGCCACGCCGAACCGCTGCGTTAGTCTAAAGCACTGACTTAACATGAACTTGTTCAGATGTAACCCTGTTTGTAACCTTTAACATGTTCCTAATTAACTGTCTTTTAATTACACGGTTTTTCCCCCTCAGTAACCGTAACGACTTACTGTTACATTTATTAAATTACTTATTAAATTAAATTACCCAACACTGTTACATGTAACCACTTCCTCCCCAACACTGTATATCATCGACTCTCCTGGGTTACTTCCAGCATGAGCGCTTTTCTCCGTCTTACAACCGATTTGTAGGTTTTTCTTTCCTCCATAAAAGCAGAAGAAAAAACTTCCGCGAGTCCGTATTAAAAAAAAAAAGTCGTCAAAACGTTGTTAATTGTCGTATTTATTTGACAAAGGCATGAATATATGCGGGGCACGGTTATTTAGTGGTTAACATGTTCGCCTTATACCACCAGGGTCCGGGCTCGATTCCCGTCTCGGCCATGTGTGTGTGGAGTTTGCATGTTCTCCCCGTGCCTCAGGGGGTTTTTCTCCGGGTTCTCCGGTTTCCTCCTGGTCCACAAAACATGTACGTTAGGTTGATTGGCACCTCGGAAAAAACTGTCCCTAGTGTATGAATGTGAGTGTGAATGTGTGTGAGTGTGTGTTGTGATGGGTTGGCATAACATCCAGGGTGTATCCTGCCTTAATGCCCATAGACGCCTGAGATAGGCACAGACGCCCCGTGACCCGAGGGAAGATCTGATATAGCGGTAGAAGATGAATGAATGAATGAATGAATGATTATATGCCGGAGGTCGGAGCTTAAGGCGTTCACCTCTGGACCAGAAGATCACAAGTTCAAATCCCACCACCGCCACCTCCAAGCTGCCACTAGTGGGCCCTTGAGAAAGGCCCTTAACCCTCAATTGCTCATTTGTAAGTCATTCTGGATAAGGGCGTCTGCCAAATGGCTTAAACGTAAATTATATGTGAAGAAACAAGCGCGGGAATGCTTAGCAGTTAGTACGTTTGCCTCACACCTTCAGGGTCAGGGTTCGATTCCCGTCTCGACCATGTGTGTGTGGAGTTTGCATGTTCTCCCTGTGCCTCAGGGGGTTTTTCCTCCGGGTTCTCCAGTTTCCACCCGGTCCACAAAACATGTACGTTAGGTTGATTGGCACCTTGGAAAAAACTGTCCCTAGTGTATGAATGTGTGTGTGTGTGTGTGTGTGTGTGTGACCCGAGGGAAGATCGGATAAAGCGGTAGAAGATGAATGAATGAATGAAACAAGCCCGGGAATGAGGAATTTCCCCGCCGAAAGGACGTCTTCAAGCCTCTGCGACACCAGAAACATATTAGGACGGTGCACGTATGAGTGCGCGTGTGTAGATCCCCAGTTGTGTTAAATCTTTTGCGTTTCCAGGAAAACAAAAGAGACAGTGTGTGACATTTTCTGTGTAGTCAAAAAAAACAAAAAAACAACAACAAAAAAAAGAAGGCCTTTGTAATCACCACAAAGGACATACCAGTGGAGTAAGACAATAAGTCATCCAGCAAACATACTCTGATGTTGGTAAATGATCCAAGCACTTTTTTTGGAGGGGGGGGGGGGGGGGGGTCGCGGTCTGTCTAGGATCGGAGATGAACAATACCACTGTGTGGTGGATTTCTGACCTCTGCATCATGACTATAAACAGAAAGGGAAAAAGTCTTATGTATGCAACTGACATCTGATGATGTAGGCCTCTCTGCGGACCCCCCCCCCCCCCCCCCAGTCCCCCGCTTAACCAACCCCACCCCCCCCCCACCCCTGAAAGCTCCGTAGTGACAGTAATATCCTCTGAAAGCGACCTTTCAAATGCAAGCGCTTTACTCCGCTCAGATGTAATTTAGGTTAAAGATGATCGTCTGCTTCACCAAAAGCGTCTAGTCTCGTTTCTGGGACTTTGGTGCTTCACGGAATGACGGAGGGAAGGGGGGGGGGGGGTAATCTCATTCCGTCAGGATGAATAAAATGTAAATGCGATCCTGCTCGGACGTCACAGAAGTGCGATGCATGCGTCACGTATACCAACGGCGCAACGTTGCGTAATTCATTGCGATTGCGCCCTGATGCAATCGTTCCCGGCGTTGTTTTTACATACCTCAGGAAAATATGGGACGCTTATCGAATAATAAGAACCACATTGGGCTACATTCTCCCCCAACCCCCCCCCCACACACACACACACTCCACTCCACCCCCGCCAGCCTGGCAGGGACTTGCTGGGACGATATCTTCACCTTTCATATGGCCTTTGATGTTGGCAATCTTTTGTGGGCTCTGCACGTCTGGGAATGCAACATACGAGCCGTTCGAGTCCGGACCACTCGAGGGTCAGGAGTCTGTGTGCAGTGTGAAGAAGTGTTCTCTTCTTATAGCTTACCGTTCTACACATTTCCGGCAGGACGCTTAATCGACTGTCAGAGCAAATTACATAGCGTTTGGCAAAAACGCTTTTTTTTTTTTTTTTTTTTACAAATCTTAAAGCTAAAGCGTGAAGAATATTTTGGCCATTTGTGTCTTTCTGACAAAAGAATAAACAAATAAAAAGAGGCAGTTTCTTTTATTTTAACGTAAACAGAGGTGAACTGCAGATATGTGGCGTTTCGGACTGTTAACTAGCTATTTCTGTGGATGAACAGATTTCCTGTCAGGGGTATTCCGGGTTCAGGCTGATCACTAGGCAGTGATATGAGAGGAATAAGAGCGGTAAAGGACAAGGCAGGCAGTGACAGATGCCTTTAACAGTGAATATGGAAATAAAAGAAGACATCCAAATGACAACTGCAGGTGTGCTGTGCTTCACAAACCCGCATAGATAAATACAGCTAGTTGCAGAACCAGACTTCTCCAAGATGGAACAACCTACCAGCCGAGTTCCTTCATAAACCCTGTGTGTAAGTGTACGTAGAAGTGTTACTGACCAAATTACTGGCCAAAGAATTACACACCAAATATTTACTTCATTTCTCTTTTCTTCATTCACTGCATTTCATTCATTGATGAAAGTAAATAATTAACACCTCCATTTTTGGAAGCATTCATTGTTTTCACACCTGCCAAAAACATATATATATATATATATATATATATGCTGGATTCTCTAATCTGATTGGTCGGAGAGGTCTCGGCTAACATCCTTTAACCGCAGCTCTAAAAAAATCTGTGGATATATAATATATATATATATATATATATATATATATATATTTTTTTTATATATATATATATGAATTTTTTTTTCATATATATATGAAGGTATATATATATATATATATATATATATATATATATATATGTATGTATATATATTTTTTTCCTATATATATATATTTTTTCTATATATATATATATATATATATATATATATATATATATATATATATACATATATATATATATATATATATATATATATATATATATATATATATATATATATATATATATATATATACCTCCCTGAGATGACATGCAAAAGAAACCTTATGAGGATCCGGATTCTTCTGGAGGACGCCTGATGCACAGAGCACTGCAGTACAGAGAAGTGGAGAAGTGTAAATAGAAAAGTAATACGGGTTTTTCTTTGATTTAATCCTAATGTATAAATCCACAGTGCTTTTTTTTGTGAGGAACGTTTTGAGGAAAATTTACGGATCTCATTTGTGCATGAAATTTCTGCAAAATATTAGACATCTCTATGCTGATAAAAAAAAAAAAAAAAAAAAAAAAAAATATATATATATATATAATATATATATATATATATATATATATATATATATATATATATATATATATATTATTCGGTATAAGTAGTGAAGAACAGCCCTTTCAGGAAGCATGGGATGTGTGTGTATTGTGTAACATTCTAAGCCATGTGCCCTAGTGTAATTCCTGAATCTCTCACTGTAGGCACTGACAGCACATAAGGTGCCTTCAAGGTGACCGCCGAAAGTCAGAACGCTTTAATATTTTGGAGATGTTCTATAACAGGAACGTCTTCACCAGCCATCATGAAACCTGAACCATGAGTTAACAAGGCGAGTTGCACCAATCGCCGTATTTGCCATGCAGCGCTGCGTCTTACGCTCGCTTCGGAGGTACATCACCTGGTGTGGACCGCACACCATTCTGTTAAAGTGAGCCTGAGACCAGTCTTTACAAGACGACCAGGGATTGGTTCGTTGGCCGGCTCCCAGGCTTCGAAAATCCCATTTCCAAATGTAGCGAACTCTCTGGCCAAATGGCTCGGAATCTGGAAAAAAAATGCAAATGAAAAAAAATAAAAAATAATAAAAATGACCTAAGTGTGTTGAAAGGATGTTCAGTATGTGCTTAACGAGAAGAACGAGTCCTGGGATGAGCAGGATAGAGTTTATGATTATGGCAGCAGATCGGCAGGTGCATATCTTCAATAAACAAGGCGTAATTATCTTTAGGGTTTTGTAACGCTTCGTTTCTTATTTGTTGCCTGTTACTAAACCAACCAAAGTGCTATTTTCCTCCCGTGTGTGTGTGTGTGTGTGTGTGTGTGTGTGTGTGTGTGTGTGTATATATATATATATATATATATATATATATATATATATATATATGGCACGGTGGTTTAGTGGTTATCACACCATGCGTTCCCATGTGTGTGATGTGGAGTTTGTGCATGTTCTCCCCGTGCCTCAGGGGGTTTTTCTCCGGGTTCTCCTGTTTCCTCCCCGGTCCAAAAACATGCACGGTAGGTTGATTGGCACCTTGGAAAAATTGTCCCTAGTGTATGAATGTGTGTGTGTGTGTGTTTGTGAGTGTGTGTGTGTTCTGTGATGGGTTGGCCATTCCAGGGTGTATCCTGCCTTAATGCCCATAGACTCCTGAGATAGGCACAGACTCCCCGTGACCCGAGGGAAGATCGGGATTCGGATAAAGAGGTAGGTAGAAGATGAATGAATGAATATATATGTATATATATATAACATACATACATACACACAACATACACACATCATACACACATACACACACACACACACATATTTATATATATATATATATATATATATATATATATATATATATATATATATATATATATATAGATATATATATATAAAGAATACTAGCAGGGGTTAAGCAAA
Source organism: Kryptopterus vitreolus (assembly GCA_030449085.1). Lineage (NCBI taxonomy): Eukaryota > Metazoa > Chordata > Actinopteri > Siluriformes > Siluridae > Kryptopterus > Kryptopterus vitreolus. The sequence continues at coordinate 4,015,250 of JACRUU010000011.1, read as the reverse complement.
TAGTATCGTGGCATGAGGATGTACGAAAGGCCGCCTGGCTTTGACATTTAAGTCGGTCGTGCGCTCACAATCACGCATGCATTCCTCACGCATGCCTCATATTCTTGGTGTCCAGTCCAAAACTGCTCCCTCATGCAACTCTTTCAGGAGGAAATTATTTTTCATTGCCCCTGAAAAGAACAAGCCGTTGCCAAGTCGCGTTGCCAAATCTCCTCCGAATCCCCCAGGAACTGTTTCCTTCCTCGCTCCAGAGGAGTAATAGTGAGGATTCGAGCACGGGGTCAGTTAGCTTCATGGCCCAAAATGCTACACGAGACATTTAATATTGAATGCAATGCATTACTAAAATAATTTATACATCACATCCTGTTTTTTTTTTTTTGATCGGGGTAAAAATGCCATTTTAAACTCTTTATTATTTATTTATTTATTTTTTGTTTTTCTTTTAACGTTCATGTAATCTGTCAAATCTTACGTAACGAGACTCCAAGGACCATTTTGGCCACATTCTTTGTACTTGTGGTCTCTTTTGAAGAGTTTGTTTTTGCTCCACTTTAAATGCAGTTGAATTATTATAGCCTTCATATAAATGGTGCCATTAAAGAGAACGTTAGGTTACCCACATACGTTCTCCCGCGGCCAGACAAACTCTCATGCAGGTTCTGGAACGGCGATCTTTTTGAACAGAGCGAACGGTATCGGGAATATCGAGGCAATTTAATAGGAACGGAATCGCACACTTCTGATCCGGAGGTTTTCGGTAAAACGTGCTATGTGGCCGGTTGCCATTGCACGTCACCCGCGAAGCGGCTCTAGGAACAGCCGACCGCTCCGATTTGACCCCTATCCAATCAACAAGCAGAGGGCGACTCCCTTCTTAATGATTCAGATCCTGACCCAAAGTAGCCAGAATTACTCCCATAGGCGTGCAGCCGGGGCCCCGAAGTGTCTGGTGTATGTCTGCTTGGCTTCTTTTGCTCACACCCGATGTATCATGGAATATGATGAGCCATTGATCCTATGTGTGTTTTTTTTTTTTTTTTTTTTTTCTCTCCATGGAAGCGCTTTCATCCTGTTTCCTGTTTCTGTGATTCTCTGATTGGTGTTTATGTTCTGCAGTCTGTTTCTCATAATCTTTCACTCTTCCCCCCCCCTCCCTCTATTTTTCTCTCCCCTTCCTTTTCAAATATATTTCTTTTTTATTTAGGAAATAATGGCGGATTAGGGGCTTTGGCAGCAGTTGAAACGCAATAGGAAGTGCAACACCTTTGGCAGCACGAGACGCTCTGGCAACGTATAGTTCCGGCATCGAGACCAGATGACCGCTTGTGGCGTGACGTACCGCCCCGATGGAGCGAAATGCGTCCGAAAGCGCCTTTCTTTCATCTTTTTTTTTCTATCGCGGATTAAAATCAAACGTACGAATGTGTCCTTCGCTACATACGTTGCTTTGCGTTTGCCTAAAGTATGCCTTTTTCCACCCTCTCACTGGGTCTTCATGGGAAATTAAAGTGATACCGCAATGACTGTGACCTTTCCCCAAGCCTTGAGGCTTTCTGCAATTAGCAGTTCCAGTCTCATGGCTTCTGTGGAGGCTCTCGCTTTGTTCTCATATACCGCTTAATTATGCGCCCCGGCCTCGATAAGTCCAACATTTCACTCTCGGCTTTGATATGAACAAGTGTCAGAATATTTATGAACCCCCCCAAATCAGGGATTTGTAATAGTACATAGGAATTCTCTTCTATCTGTGCAGGCAGCTGGATAATTCGCACACTCTGGCATGCAGTCCTTATCGATGTTTTCTTTTTGTGCTTCCATGCATGCATGCTTTACATGCAAATGCCTGCCTGGATCTTGGGCATAGAGAGGGAAAACAGACTGGCACACTCCCGGCGTGGGATCTCGGGGGACGTCACCCCTTAGCCGTGGCACAAAATCCACCCCCCCCCCCCCCCCCCCCCAAACATCACCCACCAAATTGTCCTTTTCACGGAAACCAAGCAGGCCTTCAAATTGTTTTCAGATGTGAGCTTTGGGTTACAAAGAATGTAGTGCGGTTTCTCTCTCTCTCTCTCTCTCTCCTCTCTCTCTCTCTCTCTCTCTCTCTCTCTCTCTCTCAGAGGTTGAATTAATTTATTGCTACATATTAAAATGCTTCAAGAGTCTCCCTGGTTTTAGATGTAATATATATATATATATATATATATATACACACACACACACACACACACGAATGGGTGGCAATTTCCTCAACACTTTCGCAAGGATGCGTGCGTACAGTATGTATCGTTAGGCCCGTTTTCTCCTATTAATGATGCATGCTATTGTGCTTTGATGGAGCAACACAATCAGGAGACTCGTAATTAGCTGATTCATCAAAAGCAAATTTCCACTTCATGACTATTATTTATTTATTTTATTTTATGTTATTTTTAAGAAAATAAATCTTCTCATAGTGCATGGTATATATACACACCAAGGTATATGACAAATATGCAATTAGAATATTTATATATATTTACATGACATCAAATAAAATGTCATACCATTGTGTCAGGGCATGGTGGTATAGTGGTTTGCATGTTCGCCAGGGTCGGGGTTCGATTCCCGTCTCTGTCATGTGTGTGTGGAGTTTGCATGTTCCTCCCCGTGCCTCAGGGGTTTTTTCTCCGGGTTCTCCGGTTTCAATCAACCGGTCACAAAAACATGCACGGTAGGTTGATTGGCACCTTGGAAAATTGTCCCTAGTGTATGAATGTGTGTGTGTGAGTGTATGTGTGTGTGTGTGTGTGTGTGTGTGTGTGTGTCCTGCGATGGGTTGGCATTCCATCCAGGGTGTATCCTGCATTAATTCCTATAGACGCCTGAGATAGTCACAGGCTCCCCGTGACTTGAGGGAAGATCGGATAAAGCGGTAGAAAGATATAGATATATATATATATATTATATATATATATATATATATATATATATGTCATATTAGAGCAGGTTAGTTAGAGAGGTTTTTAAGGGCCTTAACCTGCGCTATTCGATCTACTGGTCCTATCTATATAATAAATATATAAACAATAAATATATAAAAACAATATTTTTTAGTGATACATGGATAACCCACAGAAAATAATTGCAAAAATCAGAGTAACGAATTACATTTGATCGCGTTACTATAACTGAGTATTTTTTTTCCTACTTTTTAAAGTAGTTTTTAAAATATGTCATTTTACTTTTACTTAAGTATGTTTTTTTTGTTTAAATATTGTACTTAGCTACATTTGAAATCATATTCTTTACTGAGTAAATTAATCAATAAATAAATATCACACCCCGGAAACCACTGTAATGGGCGCTAAACTCACAGGAACGATGGAGACGGACAAAATAGATGCAGTGATGCAGTGATGAAGCAGTGAAGCAGTGACCCCCCGCCCCCCCTCCCATTAATAATTAAAAAAAAGTAATGGGTCAAGGCCTTGCTCAAGGCCCCACTATCGCCAGATTGTTGGTGGGAATTGAACAAGCGCTCTTCCGATCTACTGGTCCAAAGGCCAATGCCTTGACCGCTGAGCTCCCACCTCCCTGGTGTATACACGCTGTACATGCAAGTATTAAAAATACACTGCTATACTGTTATTTATCCTGTAGGAAACAATAAATGAAATAAAATACAGTCTGGGAACATTTTTTATTATGTGTTTTACCTCTAAATAACCCCTTTTTGTGGGGAAATAAAACTTCATTTCAAACAGCTGATTTCCAAGCCATGTCAAATGGAAATGGGGCAAAAAGAAGTATGTTTGAGGGATCTGGCTGTATTTATTTATTTATTTAGCTCAGGATATTTGTGGAGTTATTTATTCATTCTGCTGAGTGACTGCTGATGCACGACGGCCAGATTTTGGATGCTACACCTGACAGAGATGGAGCATGTTATTTATATGTCATTCCGTTCCACTGGCTACAGGATGATTCACATGCTGACTCAGTGTAATAGTGTTTAGGAAGGATGACTCATAGAACTTAAGCGTCCAGAGATCACTCAGCGAGACGAGGAAAATATCTATAAAATAACATTTCCTGCCTTTATTAAATTAATGTGTCTGTGCGTAAATGCAGCATCATTTGAAAGCCTGGTCATACTTTATGGTAATCACCTAGTGAAAAACAGGAAAACAATATTTATATATAATAAATATATAAACAGGGGCACGGTGGCTTAGTGGTTAGCACGTTCGCCTCACACCGCCAGGGTCCGGGTTCGATTCCCGTCTCGGCCATGTGTGTGTGGAGCTTGCATGTTCTCCCCGTGCCTCAGGGGTTTTTTCTCCGGGTTCTCCGGTTTCCTCCAGGTCCAAAAACATGCACGGTAGGTTGATTGGCACCTTGGTAAATTGTCCCTAGTGTATGAATGTGAGTGTGTGAATGTGTGTGTGTATGAATGTGTGTGAGTGTGTGTGTGTGTGTGTGTGCTGCGATGTGTTGGCATTCCATCCAGGGTGTATCCTGCCTTAATGCCCATAGACACCTGAGATAGGCACAGACTCCCCGTGACCCGAGGGAAGATCAGATATAGCGGTAGATGAATGAATGAATGGATGAATGAATGAATGAATGAAATATATAAACAATAAATATATAAAAACAATACTTTTCTAGTGCTACATGGATAACCTACAGATAATAAATGCAAGAATCAGAGTAATGAATTACATTTGATTGCGTTACTATAACTGAGTATTTTTTTTTTATACTTTTTAAGGTCGTTTTTAAAATATTTTTTAAGTATTTTTTTTTATATTGTACTTAGCTACATTTTAAATCATATTCTTTACCTAGTAAGTAAATAAATAAATAAATATCACCCCGGAAACCACTGCAATGGGCGCTAAACTCACAGGAACAATGGAGATGGACAAAATAGATCCAGTGAACCAGTGAAGCAGTCGTTCACTGACTGGACTGACTCAGGTGTCTATGGGCATTAAGGCAGGATACACCCTGGATGGAATGCCAACCCATTGCAGACACACACACACACACACACACACACACACACACACACACACACACATTCATACACTAGGGACAATTTTCCAAGGGCCCAATCAACCTACCGTGCATGTTTTTGGACCTGGAGGAGGAAACCGGAGAACCCGGAGAAAAACCCCCTGAGGCACGGGGAGAACATGCAAACTCCACACACACACATGGCCGAGACGGGAATCGAACCCGGACCCTGGCGGTTTTGGTGTGAGGCAAACGTGCTAAACACTAAGCCACTGTGCCCTTTACTTTTTATTTCTACTAGAGTAAATTTTTAGACTGGTAACTTTATTCGTGTAAAATTGCATGGAAGTAACAGTACTTTGACTTTTATTACTCTTTTTATTACCACTAAATGATTGTATTACCATTTCACCTGGATAATGTCGATTTACATCCAAGAAGAATTGCATACAGTTCTTGTAATGACTTTTGTAATAATTACAACTTTGATTCTTATCTCGTTGGTATAGTTTGACTTGACATTTATACCGATCCCAGATTTAAACTGACATTATTCCGAGCCCAAAAGGCATTTTGGAAGTGCAATAAAGGTTTGGATTCGTTATAACATCATCCGCACATGAATAATCCATTTACTTGAATGGCTCGAACTGCAGTCGATAGGTATCCATCAGATACGTCAGTTAGTAGTTAGCACATTCGCCTCACACCGCCAGGGTCCGGGTTTGATTCCCGTCTCGGCCATGTGTGTGTGTGTAGTTTGCATCTTCTCCCCGTGCCTTAGTGTGTTTTTCTCTGGGTTCTCCGGTTTCCTCCCCGGTCCAAAAACATGCACGGTAGGTTGATTGGCACCTTGGAAAATTGTACCTAGTGTATGAATGTGTGTGTGTGTGTGTGTGTGTCCTGTGATGGGTTGACATTCCATCCAGGGTGTATCCTGCCTTAATGCACGGATAAAGTGGTAGAAGATGAATGAATGAAATATATATATATATATATATATATATATATATATATATATATATATATATGCACACACTTACATACATATATTCATATGTATATTGAAAAGTGACAATTAAAATTATGTCATTTCATTACAGCATTTTGGCAGAAACCCTTATGAGGACCTTGCTCAAGGGCCCGCTAACGACAGCTTGGTGGTGGAATTCAATACCGACTACCAATATTACTCTGCATACACGATGGAAAATATAAATCTAATCCTGTCTTTTTTTGTCTATGTAACACAAGCCTGGGTTAGTTTGGTGTTGCTAGCCAACTGGAGACGGCACTAATCTGTTATTGTATGGGTTTAGCCGATGCGGTGCCATGTAAAGTGTGTTAGCTGCTGTCTTTTTACTCGGCTCATATCATGTTCTCATATCATGTTCATCAGAACACAATAACATTTATATGTTTTCTTTTCCTGGAGCCGAATGAGAGGAAAGTCAGTTTCAGTCCTTTTATTAGTGCAAAATCCTGATGTATAGCCATTTGTTCCTCTATTACTGATTGCCTGTGTGAGCAAGAGGTTAGTAAAATCCAGACTTGTCAACCAAGACGAGAATATTTCCAGGTATTTCAATTTAAGCCCTGACTCGTTGATCTTGCGTTCCTTCAGTGAAGATGCAGAATTGCTACATATATATATATATGTGTGTGTGTATATTCATTCATTCATCCTTTACTGCTTTACGCTTTATCCGATCTTCCCTCGGGTCACGGGGAGTCTGTGCCTTATCTCAGGCGTCTATGGGCAATAAGGCAGGATACACCCTGTATGGAATGCCAACCCATCGCAGGACACACACACACACACACACATTCATACACTAGGGACAATTTTCCAAGGTGCCAATCAACCTAGCATGCATGTTTTTGGACCGGGAGGAAACCGGAGAACCCGGAGAAAAACCCCCTGAGGCACGGGGAGAACATGCACAAACTCCACACACACATGGCCGAGACGGGAATCGAACCCAGACCCTGGCGGTGTGAAGCGAACATGCTAAGCACTAAACCACCTTGCCCCTTGTAATGAAATTACGTAACGCCGTTACATGTAACTAGTTGCTACCCAACACCCAACACATTATATATAATTAAAGCAGTGTGTATTACAATGTGAGTGATATATATATATATATATATATATATATATATATATATATATATATATATATATATATATATATATATATATATATATATATAGATTACAGTACGTTGTGTTGGTGAATAATACATAAATAAATAATAAAATTATATATATATATATATATATATATATATATATATATATATATATATACACACCACACACCTCAGTGATGACATTGCTTGCTGCACCTGTACACTGGACATGCAGTGGGTTTTGATCTCATCGCACACTAAGAAGAGACCAGCCTAATCATTCGCATATGTCCTGTCAGCACGATCGTCTGTCTGAAGGGTCTCGTCACCTTCTGCAGCCCAGGGTGAAACGTCTCAGTTTCTACCTCGGCTATCTCGCTCTGCACATCCTCAGGAGCCTGAGAGCTTTGACCCCCTGAACCGTAAGGCCGCTCTTCAGCAGCTCTGTCACAAGCATTTGAGATCTGGAGGAACAATCAACACCCCTTCCCCACCACAATACCCCCCCCCACCCCCCCCCCCCCCCTTCCCCCACCCCCCCTCCCCGTTCTTCAGCCTGAACCGCAGAGAAAGAAAACGGAGAATGAGAGAAACGGAAGACTCTAGCTCGCAAAGACTTCTGAATGCATGTCAACTCTGTAAAGCTGCGGCTTAAACCTTTGCCGTCTCTCTCTCTTGTGGCGTCCTTGCCCGGCCCACGGGTGGACTGTTTATGCAAGTGGATTTTATGCTGCGTGATGCTTTTTCCAGACGGGCCGTGTGATGGAGAGGGCCGGAAAGAGACAGAAAAGTGTCCTGTCGTTTTAATGAGAGGAAGACTTTGTGGTTGAGAGTGTCACGTTTTTGTGCTCCTAAGGGAGCGCTGTATATGTGTGTATGTGTGTGTGTGTGTGTATGTGTGTGTGTGTGTGTGTGTGTGTGTGTGTGTGTGTGTGTGTGGGGGCGTGTGTGCTGAGTGTCCTTGTGGACGGCCTTGATATAACATTCATTGCATACTATTATGGCAAATATCTTGACCAGCCGTCTGTCCAGCAGGTCAAATCCACTTTATCGCCCAGGAAGGTTCTCATCACGTTCAAAGGGAGTTTTATCCAATACTCCTCTCGACTTGGGGACCCGATTTGTGACATGATCAGATCTCTTTACCATATCCAGGCCTTTCTGAGGGGCCCAGAAATAGGAATCTGGCAATTAGAGAAATATGTTGTAATCCCAGTGGACCAATCATCTGATGTCATTACCGAACGGCCCTGAAGAACATCTGATTGGACTTTTCAGTCTGATTAAAGCTCGGATGTAAAACCTGCGATCTGCCAAAGAATGATCTGATTAGCCCGTGACCAATCCGCCGTGTATATGTGTATTTGTTCCCCCAGTAGAACGTGATGGGTTACATAATGACACTGTATTAATAACACAGTCCGTTAGATCAGACTTCCGAATGCAAATGGAATTTGGTCAACTTTTAAATGATAAGGTAATCAGACACAAGCCAGATATGAAGTGGGTCAGAGGCAACTCGGCGATTTAGCGATGGAATGGAAAGCCCAAACAAAACAATCACAACTCATCGGATTAAGACGATAGTCCACAGTTCTTATTTACTGATGTGATCGGTCACTTTTTTTAATCCAAACCTCAAGATTAAGGAGCCATGTTTTTGTTTTGTTTGTTTTTTTCCAGTGGGTATATATTACATATATTACAGTTATATTTCATGGTTCTACCAGGGTGCCAAAATGTAAATAACAGTTTTGTTTTTGTTTTTGTAGCTTAATGTTTATAGCTTGACAAATACCAGTTACAAACCACACACACACACACACACACACACACACACACACACACACACATATATATATATATATATATATATATATATATATGTAACCTATTACATTTCCAAAGTAACCTTCCCAACACTGTGTGGATATGTATATACACACAGTATACACATATACGTTGTTTTTTTTTCATATATATATATATATATATATATATATATATATATATATATATATATATATATAAATATATATATAATATAAAAAATGACACAGTTCTGTTACAAAATGAATTATTTTTTGTTAGCTTAATGTTTATAGTGTGACAATTACTACACACACCACACACACATACACACACCACAAACCACACACACATATACATACATACGTACATACATATGTATGTATATATATATATATATATATATATATATATATATATATATCTATATATATATATATATATATATAGATATACAAATACAGTGTTGGGAAGGTTACTTTGGAAACTATAAGGTTACAGATTACAAACTCCCCTATTCGAAATTGTAATAAGTAATGTAATGACTTTTCAATTACTCAATTACTTTATAAAAGTAAAATAACATAAAATAAAAATGTTGATTACTTTTTGATTCACTTTCATTTGTCCCACTAGGTGGCACTCTGGAAAAAGAGGGATATATTTTCGCAAGTTTTTCATTTAGGGACGAAAAATTTTTGTCGACGGGACGAGGGGGGGGTAGGGAGGTGTTGCGCGGTGGTCTTTGGGATTTGTCATCTTGAACATTTTCAAAAGTAACTGTAATTTAACTGCGTATTTTTTGGCAGTAATGTAACGGATTACTGTTACTTTTATTTTTGTAATTAAATTACGTAACGCCGTTACATGTTACATGTAACCAGTTACTCCCCAACACTGTATATATATATATATATATATATATATATATATATATATATATATATATAGATATATATATATATATATATAAGAATAATAACAGAATAATCTCTTCTACCTATATATATATATATATATATATATATATATATATATAAGATATATATCTATATATATATATATATAATAATATAATTTAAAAAAATGTTTTGTACCTGAATATATATATATATACACACACATATATTCAGATACATTTTGTTGCTGTTCAACACTATCAACACTATTTTGGAAGAGGAATAACTTTGCTGTTAATATGACTATTCAAACTATTGTTGAAACTTTTGAAGTAATAAATCGTCGATAATTAACAAGCATACAGACGTGAGTATTACACACAAACCAATAATGCATTGAGCATTTCTGCATCGGAGCCGTTCTGCGAGGTTGATGCACTGAAAAAGCTTAAGGCACAAAGACATGACTTTATATCCGGACTCTGCAGGTCAGAGTGGTCCTGGAAGCTGAAGGAGCAGGTGTAGGGTAACCGAAGCTAATATGCCTTTAATCCCGTGTTCATTTACATTTCTTGTTTTCGTCAGCATAATTCTAAAGTCAAGAAAGACATCTGCAGAACGCAGAGACTAATCGTCCACAGATGTGCGGCTTGCACTGGACCTGGTGTTCCACACACCTAGTCAAGACTCACACACACACACACACACACACACCACACACACACACACACACTGCCACACACACAAACTCAAATCAAGATTTCTTCTAAATTACGATTCATATTTGTGGTTTCTGAAAGTCAGTATATTTATAACGGTTTGAACTGTATGTCATATTTGCACTGATATTCAATAGGATGAAAGGATTTCTGCCTTATCTTTTACTATTTCCTGTAGATATCAGAATTAAAAGCATTTGTATTAAAAAAAACAAAAAAAAAACGCTATGATTATAAACGTGTGGCTTTCCTGGACGCCACATGTCGCTGAAAGTGCATCTGCATTGTATGATACAGTTCAAACTGAAAAAAAACAAAGCAAAACAAAAAAAAAAACAAATAGATAATACGCTTATTTAAGTTTGTGCCATTCGAGTGACATTTGTTTTCTGAAAAGTTCCTGATGTACAGACTTTTTTTGCTGTATCTTATTAAATGTTACAAAACAGAATTATACAATTGACATCAAACGTACCAAAAAAAAAAAAATGGGGGCGGCATGTGTGCGTGAAAAAAAGTACGGACAAAAAAAAAAAAAAGGTGTGCGTGCATGTGTGTGTGTGTGTGTGTGTGTGTGTGTGTGTGTGTGTGTGTGTGTGTTTGTTTGTGTGTGTCAGCTGCAGTAGACTGGTCATTCTGCACAGCAGACGGTTCTGACAGTCCTCTCATTTTTGCCACTTCATCTCTGAACGGCTTTTATACGTCGCTCTTTCAGCGGCCGCCGAAACAAAACACGTTAGAAAGGCGGCGGCGAATATATTTTACATATTAACCCTTTTTGTTTTTGTTTTGTTTTTTTTTTTTTTAAAGTTTTCTTTTATGAAATAAATATCACTTCTACCGAGAAGAAAAGAAGAAGAAAAAATGATTGTCAGCAAAAAAAAAAAAAAATGCATGGTTAAAAGAACATGGCTAGAACTGTTTTTGAACATATTACTGAAAAAAAAACAAAAAACAATATTTTTGTAAAAATTATGTATTTATTTATTTATTTTTAATAGGTTTATTTATTATTTATTTTTTATTTATTTATTTATTTATTTATTTATTAGAAACGATGTAGTATGTTTTATTTATTTATTTTTAAACTTATTTTTGGTCTTACTGGTCTGGTCTGAAAGACACCTTCCAAATAGTTCAAACTTTAAAAATAAATAAATAAATATTTTTATTTATATTTAAATAAATAAAATACTACTACTACTACTACTACTACTAATAATAATAATAATAATAATACACATCACATATTCCCCAGAATAGTGAGTATTTTTTTTTGTCTGAATTTTAAAAATACAAACAAAAACAAGCAAACACCTCCAAAACAATCGCCCAGAGTACCTTCTGTATCGATCTGTTAATAATAATATTAACAGTTAATAATAATATATTACATTATAACAGTATTAACTGTTATATATTATAACAGTTAATAATAATATTAACAATAATAATAATAATATAAACCATGACAGAAATTCCTAATCAGTCGTCATTTGTTTATCTTCACCGCTTTATTAGAATATAGAAGCCCGTCACTTTTCGGGGCATTTTCTTTTCTATATGAATTCATTATTGAGTAAACTAAGCGTAAAATCAAACTAATCCGCACATAATCTACAAGCCAAATCCTACAATAAGGTGCAAAGTAAATCAATTAATAATGATAACGCTACTAATCAGTCGTTGAAAAGAAGTGGCCATGTGCTCCGTCTCAAGGGTCCGGGCGCAAAGCTGCTCCTATACGTGCATAGCAAATAAGGCTTTTCAACTTATTTGAGATGTCGGTACATCCTTTGAGCTGTATGGGAAAGGCCTTAAGAGAACTTTATGTGTGCACATGGCTTTTTTTTCTCCCCCCCTTCTCTCTTTTCTCCGCCGGTGTATTCAAGATGGGTGAATGCGCCCTCGCTTGGGTTTTTAAATGGCAATGAGAGCGCTATTAGGAGGAGGCACGTGTCCTAATGAGGTCTTTTTCAAGGCACTGAATGGACATAAGAACCCTGCTGTGAGCCCTGTTAGCCCTTCGGCTATTTAATCCCTCCTGGATTGGGCTTAGTGTCAGGCGAGGCCAGTTGGAGGACTTGTGCTCTACCGCCAAGCTCTCGAGTGCAGGTAGGAGGTATAAAAGCGACCAAGTCGATGTCAGATTCGCACTCGTGAGTCGCCACGTCGCAACGTTAAGCGCCCGCGGGTTTTTTTTTTCTTTTTTAGCAGTGATGGAGGACATGCTATTGGACTTCGATCAAGATGCAAACACGGACTTCGCCTTCTGGGGTCAGATGGATCCCAACTTCCAGTTCCAGTCCCAGATCGACTCGCTGCTGTTCGACGGGGCCGCGGTGGCGGGTGAACTGTCTCCGTGGTCGTCCTTGGGCTGTCAAACCGCCTTCCCCGAGGAGCAGCTGGCGTTCCCGGACCTGGAGTACGAGTCCCCGCGGGCCGAGGAGGACGGTATCGCGCCACAGGCGGAGCAGGGCGAGAAGGAGCGCGGGAAGCTCAGGCCGCGCGGCCTCGCCTCCAACCAACACGCGCACCACCATCATCATCATCATCATCATCACCACCCTCATCAGCACCACCCTTACCGCATCCAGCGCCACGCCGCCAACATCCGCGAGCGGAAGCGCATGCTCAGCATCAACTCGGCGTTCGAGGAGCTGCGCTGCCACGTGCCCACGTTCCCTTACGAGAAGCGACTGTCCAAGATCGATACCCTAAGGCTGGCCATCGCCTACATCGCCCTGCTACGAGAGATCCTCGTGTCCGGCTGCGATCCCAAGGCATATGTCGACGAGTGCATGAAGAACGGCTACAAAAACCACACCAACGCCATATGGAACACAAGCGGTGAGAGTCGATGCCTTTTTCCTCATTCATAAGATCATTATTACATTTCAATATTATATACCAATATCTTTTTACAGTCACACATTCCACTTATCTCTGTACGTACATTTCCATATTGACTCTACAAGCTGTACATATACATTTACTTACACTACAAATGCTTTACATATGATACATATTTATATTCATCACTGTACATGTACCTATTACCTGTACTATTCAATGACAAAGTTCTATCTATCTATCTATCTATCTATCTATCTATCTATCCATCTGCCTGCCTATCCATCTGCCCATCCATCCACCCACCCCCCTATCTATCTATCTATCTATCTATCTATCTATCTATATATCTATCTAGCTACTTATCTATCCATCTGCCTGCCTATCTATCTATC
>JACRUU010000011.1:3971432-3998932 GCA_030449085.1 Kryptopterus vitreolus | reverse complement strand
CATACATCTGCCTATCTACCCATCTATCCATCCATCTATCTATCTACCTACCTATCTACCTATCCATCCATCTATCCACCTAACTATCTATCTATCCGCCTATCTATCTATCCATCCATCCATCTATCTATCTATCCATCCATCCGTCTGCGTATCTACCCAACCATCCATCTGCCCATCTACCTATCTACCTACCTACCTACCTATCTATCTATCTATCCATCCATCTGCCTATCTACCCATCTATCTACCCATCTATCTATCCATCCATCCATCCATCTATCTATCTACCTATCTATCTACCTATCTATCTATCCATCCATCCATCCGCCTGTCCGCCTGTCCGTCCGCCCGCCTGCCCGCCTATCTGCCTGAGGGAGCTGATCGGAAGATCCGGGTTCGAGCCCCTGGTATGTCCAAGCTGCCGCCCTTGGGTCCTTGAGCAAGACCCTTAACCCCCTGTGCTCCAGGGGGCGCCGTATCATGGCTCTGACCCTGCGTTCTGACCCCAACTACCAACATCAAGCTGGGATATGTGAACACAAGAATTTCACTGTGCTGTAATGTATAAACAAATAAAGGATATTATTATTATATTACTATGGGTACTATCTACCCATCTATCTATCCATCCCTCTATCTATCTACCCATCCATCCATCCTACCAACCACCCACCCACCCTGCCTCCCACACACCCAACCAACCTACCTACCTACCCATCTACCCATCCATCTATCGATCTATCTATCTACCCATCATCCTAGCTACCTACGCCTATCTATCCATCCATCCATCCAGTGCCACTCCAATCATGTGGCTCGTGATGAATGGGACCAAAGTCTTGGCAGGGCGAGGACACTGTTTTTACACTGACAACTCGACGACTTATTAATATTATTTATTTATATGTATTTATATGTATACGTGCCCCACATTAAACCCCTGAAACATCTCTTCATGCAATAGCGAAATAAAGCGGTGTTTTTACTATCGCGTTTTCCTTTTTCCAGGTTTTAACAGGAAAAATCATTTACCGTGTTAAATGTGCGTGACTACAGGTGTTTGTGTTGGCCCGGAAAATAAATAAATAAATATATAAACCCGGTTCCACGATCCAGCATCGAATCAACAGCTGTCCGATGATCGCGGCTCACTCGCCAGACCGTTCTTACTTTGGCGATTTCCCTTTTTTTCTCGCGGGACCTCTGAGACTCGCGCTCGGTCCCCGAACAGAAAAAGCTGACGGGGACGGGAACTGGTCTCTGGTTAAAGCGTGCACGTTTGTAGCGAGCAGCGAATGCTTAGATTTCCTGGTGCTTATAAAAAAGAGAGGGGGGGGGAATAGCACGGACGCACCTGGACTGGCAGGTGAGGCTCGGTCTCTTCCTCGCTCCGATCCGGGAAGCGGCGTTTCATAAGCGTTAATGGGCCTCGGGGGGAATAATTAAGCGGGAGCATAGGGAACGGTATGGGAAGTTCATCATGGACGAAGCATTGGAGAAAAATGTGGTGGGGACTCGTGTCTCACGGGCTTTGCTTTGTTGTACGCTTTTACACAGCCCCTGTGTCTATGTAGTTACAAAATCCGGGACGAGTCCCGCAGGCCTTGTCTGGAGAGATCGGTGGTTAATTTATACGTTTGGCTGACTCCTTCGCCTCCGTCTCTGGGTGCAGCAGCAGCAGCAGCAGGTGCGTCGTGATGATGATGATGATGGCTCGCTCAGTCCCTGGCCATTGATCACCCTAACTTGATCCCTGCTGCGCTATTGCCATAACAGAGGCTTTTAATTACACCACACAGGCAGCGGTGCGTCTCCGCTTACATGTTGTGTGGCCCGGGAGGACGCCGTGTGTGTCGAGGGTCACACGCTGTCGGAGTGATTTATACTTCGAGGTAGAGGTAAAGACGCCGTCCCTTCGCCGGAGACTACTTTCTGCCGTGTGGATGCTTCAGTTCTGATCATCAGCGGGGCAGGTTTTATTGTGCGGTGGTAGGGTTTCGTGTAATTGGGCGTAATTGGAGCACGCCGCATCCCATCGTCTCCCTCTAGTGGAATGCCGGTGAGTCCCGGGTTGCCAGGTGTCACGGAAACGTATTAAAGGATCAGGTAGGTTAACAATAACCGTGATACACCATACACCAAGCATTTTTCACGTAACGTAGCCGCGTTGTGCGCACAAAAGGGCAAAGACAAATAAGACAAAACTGAAAGGTAGACGGTACTTTTCTCCGGCGCAGGATATCCAGGAAATTTGGATGAACCGCCAGACGAACCGGTGGAATATTTTCCATAGCCTATAAATCCTATAAAAGATGATTCATGGATACTTCCAGCGTGATATGCTAAACGGATTTGCACGCAATAAGAGTTTTACGATAGTGAAACGACTAGATTTTATTATAAAGTGTACTTATAATGTATTTGCACAGACAAAAAAAAAAAACACTTAATATATTTGCATCTAGAATACTCGATATTACTTACTGTAATATATGTATGGCACATAAAAGGTAGAATAATTACGACGTTCCTCACACGAGCCACACTCGTTTTTTTTTTTCCCCTCCCACTTTCATACATTGCAATCAATCCTTCCTGCTAACTGTATCGGGGTCCGGATTGTTTATCCGTACGCAAGCTTGGGTCCGAGTGGTCGTGCTAACGAGGGCAACAACAGGAAGCTTTCTGTACACAGAGACGCAGGTGTGTTTACCGAGTCTCCTTCGGGAGACCGGCGCACTTTTATCCCATTTAAACCTAATTATATTCGTCTGGAGCCTTTGTTTGCATACTGCATACAACGTATGCAACAACTGTGCAACAAGTTGCAGGCAAACAATACTGTCTGATCTCAGAAGACGTTCATTTGACTGGGAATGGATGGGGTTGGATATGAATGCATGAATGCAAATGAAGGAATAAGGAAGGGTAAACACGCTGAAAACTCCACCTCTAACGCTAGGCTTTGTCATGCGAATCGAGCCATGCAAATATTTAGCGTTTCCGAAGTGTGAAAGCATGTTAGATATAAACATAAATAACAACATTTCTAATAGAGCTTCATGTAATCCATATGTGCAGCATTTGCTTTATTATAACATATTATTCATTCATTCATTCATTATGTTATCCGAGCAGCATTCGCCACGAGAGGGCATGTGCTTCATATACATCATATCATAATTCATCATCATCATCAAAGGAATCTTCTCATTCATCTTTGTCCCGTTCTTGCAACTCTATTTTCCCTCGTCTTCCCTCGGTTCACGGGGAGTCTGTGCCTATCTCTATCTCTGTGCCTATGCTTCTATGGGCATTAAGGCAGGATACACCCTGGATGGAATGCCAACCCATCACAGGACACATTCACACACCCATTCACACACTAGGGACAATTTTCCAAGGTGCCAATCAACCTACCGTGCATGTTTTTGAAGCGGGGAAGAAACCGGAGAACCCGGAGAAAAACCCCCTGAGACACGGGGAGAACATGCAAACTCCACACATACATGGCCGAGACGGGAATCGAACCCGGACCCTGGCGGTGTGAGGCGAACGTGCTAACCACTAAGCCACCTTGCCCCCTATAACATTATATATTAACATTATATATATATATATATATATATATATATAGATATATATATATATATATATATATATATAACGCTATATATACATCTTCTAACCATCTATCTACTAACCGCTATAAATCCGATTCTTCTCGGGTCACGGGGGAGCCTGTGCCTATCTCAGGCGTCTATGGGCATTAAGGCAGGATAACTCCTGGATGGAATGCCAACCCATCCAGGGCACACACACTCACCCACATTCACACACACATTTATACACTAGGGACAATTTTCCAAGGTGCCAATCAACCTACCATGCATTTATGTTTTTGGACCGGGGGAGGAAACCGGAGAACCCGGGAGAAAAACCCCCTGAGGCACGGGGAGAACATGCAAACTCCACACACACATGGCCGAGACGGGAATCGAACCCGGATCCTGGCGGTGTGAGGCGAACCGTGCTACTACCACCGGGCCCCCTCCCCCTATAACATATATATATATATATATATATATATATATATATAAAATCATACAGCACAGATCGTTTTGATTAGTGTAGTCATAATGGACCTTGCATCAAGCTTTAAAACAAAAGCAACTATTACTCCTCCTGAATCTCAGCCTTACATACAAAAAAAAAAAAAGGATAGGGCAAACTACCACAGATGTCAAAAAATATTACATAGAAATATAATATAGAAAATAAAATATAGAAAAAATATTTTAAATATTAGCCCTTGTTACACTTCTTTCATTACGGCTTGTCATCATTCAAAAATACACATATCCAGATAAACATCTCCATCCAGATAGAGTGACTGTGATTGGATGAGATATAAACATATACCATTCCGACACCCTATTGGTTTGTACACGATCCATCGCACCTGCACACGACACACAAATCACGTCGCACTCCACACACTCGTTCCTCAAAAATTCCTTATTTCTTAAAAAGTGATTATTTCTCCACTACTGGCTTATTTATCAAACGTGTGTTTTTCCTTCATCCTCAGTAAATGACTTTCTGTAGAGAGACGTTTGAATAAATTAGCGATCGCGATTGTCCTTAATGTTGTTTATTTTTTCCCCTTATGATACTTTTATACTTTAAGTAGCTTTTACACTTTTACTTGACTAAAATGCTCGTCTTTTATTCGTCTTTTTAAAACCCTAGTATCTATACTTCTACCTGAGGAATGAATGTGAATACTTGACGGCAGTACTGAGAATGTGCTTTTCCCATTAAAGATGATTGACATTTTACACATTATACACTTTATTTTTAACTAAACTCAGTTCCCATACAGTGTGTTAATTTATTTTCACATTATTGTAACATGTTCGGGGGCACGGTGGCTTAGTGGCTAGCACGTTCGCCTCACACCGACATGGTCCGGGTTCGATTCCCGTCTCGGTCATGTGTGTGTGGAGTTTGCATGTTCTTCCCGTGCCTCAGGGGGTTTTTCTCCGGTTTCCTCCCCCGGTCTAAAAACATGCACGGTAGGTTGATTGGCACCTTGGAACATTGTCCCTAGTGTATGAATGTGTGTGTGAGTGTGTGTGTCCTGTGATTGGTTGGCATTCCATCCAGGGTGTATCCTCCCTTAATGCCCATAGACGCCTGAGATAGGTACAGGCTCCCCGTGACCCGAGGGAAGATTGGATAAAGTGGTAGAAGATGAATGAATGAATGAATGTAACATGTATTCCAGTGGACAGCTGTACTTAATAAACAACTCGGAGCACTCTGTATGAACAAGTGCAGGATCTCGCGTGCTGACTTACTTTTTTGCGCGCACTTTCGACTTGCACTTGACTGTAAATGTCCGTCTTGCGTTGACACCAATCACAGCACTGTTATTCACTTGTGCCTGGCCAATCAGTCGGGTAAACAAGTCGTGTTTGCCCAGGCTCCGTGGAGAGAGAGAGGGGGGGGGGATCAGTCCTGGCCACCTGGTCACATAGAGCTATGAGCCTTAGGCTAACCTTGGCACTAAGGTCACAAGTGCATGTCTCATTAAAATATACCGCTCAGAAACGAGTGTGTGAGAGGAGACGGAGATGGAGAGGAGAGGGGGACCGGGTGTACATTTACTGCAGTAATGAGCTGCAGACTCACGTCAGCGCTTCAAAGCTACTAATAACTAGAATTTCCCATTAAAGTTTAACACTGGATGAAAAAAGGAAAGTAGGTAGAGAATTCCTCATGGTTGGGGGTGTTTGTGTTTGTGTTTGTGTGTGTGTGAGAAAAAAAACCTCTGATGTCACCACTCGCTGTGTAGCCAGAAATGACACACTATTATACAATACAAAATATATTTTATGCAGTGCTAAATTAAGACAAAAAAATAAATATTTAATCCTAACCAGAAATAATAAGGAAATAATTAGTTTAACCATTTGTAGTTGTTGTTGTTGTTGTTGTTGTTTCCACGACTGAGCAAAGAATCATACACGGGTCTAATTCATTCTCCTGCAACATCAAGCGCTTCAGCAGACCGAGTCGAGTACACGAGGAACTGCTTTAACCTACAAAACTGCGCAGTAGATCGACATATGGGGAAAAGCCTTACACGTAGTCATGTGGATGTACGTTTAACAAAGACATGCAATCTTATATATTACATATATTCATCTTCTAGTGCTTTATACGATCGTCCCTCGGGTCACGGGGAGTCTGTGCCTATCTCAGGCGTCTATGGGCATTAAGACAGGATACACCCTGGATGGAATACCAACCCATCGCACATACGCACACACACACACACACACACACACACGCACACATTCATACACTAGGGACAATTTTCGAAAGTGCCAATCAACCTACCGTGCATGTTTATGGACAGGGGGGATGACCGGAGAGGGAAACCCCCTGAAGCACGGGGAGAACATGCAAACTCCACACACACATGGCCGAGACGGGAATCGAACCCGGACCCTGGCGGTGTGAGGCGAACGTGCTAACCACTAAGCCGCCGTGCCCCCTATATATATATATATATATATATATATATATATATATATATATAATATATATATATGTAGTACTGTGCAAAACTTTCAGGCCGGTGTGAAAAAATGCTGTAAACAAAGGATGCTTTCAAAAATGTTAATTATTTACTTTCATCAATGAATGAAATGCAGTGAAAGAAGAAAAATGGGAATGAGATCAATATTTGTTGTGAACACATTTTACCATCAAAACAGCAGTAACACTTCTAGGTTACACTTACACACAGTGTTTATGAAGGAACTCGGCTGGTTGTTTGTTCCATCTTGCTGAAGTAAACACAGATCTTCTGTGGATGTCGACGTTCTCACATCCTTCTGTCTCTTCATGGAAATCCCACACACACTCAAATAAAAGGTTTCAATATAAAGTCCAGAATGTAGGACATGAGAAAAGGCATGCATGTTTATTCACGCACACAGCGTAAATAACAGATATGGCTGTTACTAGTTTAATATTTTGAACCCAACCAAAGACTAGTGGTTTATAGCGTGCTTTAACTTCTACGGTACGTGTAAATAAACGAAACGTTCGGTAAGGAATCCTCTCTCATGTTTCTATAATCTTTGCCTCCGAGTAAAGAACAGCGGACTCGGCCTGTCAGAGCCCAATCCGGAGTGTGTGATGGAAGCGTTCTGGCCCATTTGCTTCACCTCAGCTGAAATCAAAGCGAGCGGCGGCAGCAGTGTTCTTGGGCCCCTGGCACCCTGGAGAGAAGCTTCGCAAAGCCTCCCGTGATCCGGCCCTGACAGCACACGCAGCGGCCGAAGCCTGCATCGTATTAAACAAAGCTAAATGCTTCAAGCTGTTCCACACTCCCTAATACAACCTTTATGAAGGGCCCTTTAAAAGCCGTTTCAAACACACCTTGTGCGCAGGGGTTTCGACAACGCAAAAGTGTCGCGTACGAGTCCGAGGAGTCAATTTCCTTCTCTGCTGGTGCAGATTATTGATTTAGCTGGAAGGCTCTCGACTACTGAAGTGGACATGTAGGTGTTATAATCATCACAATACACATATGATTATTATAGCGGTGCATCAAAAGCAACGACATTTTAACAATATATAAATATATATAAAAAATAAAAAAAAAAATATAAAATAAAATAATAAATATATATATATATATATTTAAAAATATAATTTCAGGTCTAAGATGATTAAAAACAAACAAAAAAAAACAACAAGCTTGAAAGGAAGTAAAGATATCATACATAATATATTATAGGATTAATTATAATAAGTCTTTATATCGACGTGTGTTGTATTTATTGTTTTTTGGAATTCCATTTAAAAAATTTTACATACTATACATACATATATCTCTCTATCTATCTATCTATCTATATTTTTTTCCCATTAATTTATTTATTTACCAAAGCAAGGGGAGATGGGAATTCTTCTGAAGCGATTCTATATCCGCCAAGCCCTTCTGCCTAAATAAATAAATAAATAAATAAATAAATAAAAACCTTCCTTTCCCATAAGAGTATACATCAAATTCCTCAGGTGCTGCGAAAACAATTCCCTTGTGCGTAAAGATGACTTACGCTGCACTGAGTGTGTGTCACCAGGCGCTTGTTGTGATTGCTGTAGCGGAGGGTGCAAATGAAGAGCTTGTGTATCCAAACGGCAATGTTTGTCGGGACACGTTTACACTCCTAGTTCACCCGAGTGTGTCACATTCACACCGCCGTTACAACCTGTGCCCCAAAGCACACACACACACGCACACACACACACACACACACACACACACACACACATTGACTCTACATTACTTTAACCGAGGAGAAAGTGAACGATCGGACCCGGGACGCTAGGCGCGTGCTTTGGCGCAGGGGATTAAACAGGTGAACGCGATGCGGTGATCGGTAGCCGCGGCACGAGCTGATGGCAGGAACACTAATAGAATCTGAGGTACTAGCGATGAAAACCAGCTGCTCCCGGTTCTCCCACACCATCTCGGTGCAAAGCGCATATTGCACGCGTACGCTCGCGAAACGCCGTCCGTGAACCTAATCAACAAAGATGCACAAACACGGCGCACATCTGACTTCACTTAGGACGCAGCGAGTTCATTTCAGGAAAGGCCTTATACGTTGAGCTATAGGATCCATCTGGACTGTAAAAGCAAAAGCACCGATCGCATCCTACAAATCATCTCCTCTATGGCTCACGCACCCGTCACAATAGTGACCTGCACGTTTGTGCCTACACGGTCTCGGTGCCACGCGGCCTTGTGTTGTTCCCTTCCTATTTACGCAGCATGAAAGCAGGCGCTCGGCTCTCTCCTGCCAGAGCACGTGACAGAAAAAGGCTCTCTGCAGAAAGGATTTCGGCTTATTAAAGAGTTCCAGGCCATGTGGAGCTGATTTCGAGGTGTCAGGGAGACGTAAACGCGTCATCTTAGCGGAGTGAAATATAGCATTACACATCTTTGATCTGACGCGGGGTCGTCTCTAGAGCCTGCCCGTCAGTTCGGGAGAGAACAAGGAGAGTACCTGCGAGGGTCAGCGAGGAAATGTGCATGGTGTTATACCCGCCGTCACGAGCTCATGTTCCAAAGCATCCATATGGACTCTCTCTCTCTCTCTCTGAAGCTGTCAGGGTGACGAAGGAATGCGGCGTGGACGAAACAGGTCCCTCTCATCTCCTTACCACGGCTGAAGGAACAGATGATGTTTAAATTATGGCCGGGATGTGATACCTTTAAAACATAAATAAATAAATAAAAGGCAGGGAGTGTTTAAATAAAATGCAGTGTGTATGTACAGATACACACATTATGTACTGTGTGGAGGTTCATTGCTGTACAGTCCAATATGGATTTTTTTTTTGTGTGTGTGTGCCAAAAGGCATCTGGTTGAGAGCGGAGATGTGCACCAGGCCTGGGATCCCACAGGACCTTCTTTTCTTTTTTTTTTTTTTTTTAAAGCAGGTGGTTTTTCCTTTCATATGAAAGAGTGAAGAAAAAAACAAAGCTTAATGTGTGGCATTGATGTGATTTATATATATATATATATATAAATCACCTGTAATAACTCTCGGGTGACTTTGAAGAACAATTAACGAAGATCACGAGAGTGCAGAAATAGAATAAATAGAATAAATGCATTTATAAATGCAAATGTTGGAGATAAAAGGCTTTCAGGAACCAAATTCTGGATTAAATCTAAACACATGTAGATATTCATTCATTCATTCATTCATTCATCTTCTATCGCTTTATCCGATCTTCCATCTGGTCACGGGGAGCCTGTGTCTATCTCAGGCATCTATGGGCATTAAGGCAGGATACACCCTGGATGGAATGCCAACCTATTGCAGGACACACACACACACACATTCATACACTAGGGACAATTTTCCATGGTTTTTGGACCGGGAGGAAACCGGAGAACCTGGAGAAAAACCCCCTGAGGCACGGGGAGAACATGCAAACTCCACACACACATGGCTGAGACGGGAAGAGAACCCGGACCCTGGCGGGGTGGGGCGAAGGTGCTAACGCTATGTTCAATGTTATTGTTGGTTCGGCCCAAGAACACACCTCATGTGGCCCTTTGGAAAATATAATTGCTACCCCCCCCCCCCCCCCCCCCGCAGTATTCTATAGACAGATAATGTTCACATAATGTTTATATAATGGCGTCTCGATGGTAGACACCAGGCACTGGTCATTATCACTTGCTTTGTAACTGGTGTTTATTTTATCATTTACATTTTTAGCTTTACTCCATTGACTTAAAATGTTTCTGCTCTGTTTTGTTGTTGTTGTTGTTGTTGTTTCAGGTCTAAATACCGATAAATTCCCAGTCTTGTTGAATTCATTCATCTCCTAACAAACCTGCCTAGGAATTTCAAGACTGGCTCCCGAACCACAAATTCCACAGATTACGGTTGTGTGAATGATTTGCATCAGTCTAACTGCAGCGCTGAAGCGATGCATGGAGTAATCCCGGTTTAATAAAGCGTTTCATAAAGCACTTTGAGATGATGTTTCAGGTTCTGGAATGACGCTGCCAGTAACGATTATCATGGAAGCTTTTTAGTATCGAAGATCGGACCGGCCTTAACGCATGGCAACGAAATACATTCCTGAACAACTCGTCATTCAGGCCATTCTAAAGCTCTGATACACACTCAGCCTTCCCAGAAATACCACTAAAATTGGATCCCGAATTTCCCAAAAGCATTGTCCCGAAGATTCCCGTCCAGCAGCGAGTGTATATAGCAAGTGTGATTTTATAGAGGTTCCTCACGGTGTAAATGACCTTAGCGTTCTGACGTATTTAACGTTTAAGCCCTGACAGATTGTGAGAGTTGCGCTGGACTCTGTGCGAGCGCTTTAGGGAACTTGGACGGCGTTCGCGTGCGCCTTACATGCGCATGATTGAATGAAATATCAGAAGAAAATGCATTTTTACAATTTAAAAGCTAACAAAAGTGACCGCTCTTCACCAGTATATAAAACATCCAACAGCCTCTTCTAAAGCACTGGACGCCGGTAAAAGAAATCTGACATGCGTTATTATTATCTTGTACAAGGAGACAGTCCAGACTTCGTATTGAAGCGGGAGAACTTGTGAGGTTTTGCCAAAAGTTCAGCACAACAGGCCGTCTTGGACATGTGGTTGGGGGATTGTGAAAGCCTAGACTTTTTTTTTTTTTTTAAACCCCTTTTCTCTGGAAAACAACAGGCAGAAGACGTTCATCGCGGGTGAAAGAATAGATTCTGAAGAACATCTTTCAATGCACACTTTTCACTGTAAGACTGTTTTATGCTGATGTCCAGACAAATTATTCATTGCAGTCCATTTGAAAAAAGTGGGGGAATTATTATTATTATTATTATTATTATTATTATTATTTTCCATTTAAAAAACACTATTAATACTAACATTTGGACTTCCACATAGTTAGGAGAGTGCGGAGTCGTTCCTCAAACAGGGGAATATTAGATATGTGCATTGTGGCAAACTTTTAGTGCATTAGATATCGAAAATGACAATAAATAAATACAAATAATAAAAATAAATAAAAAGTACCTAGAATAAGTGTAGTATACTCATATCCTAAATGTTGTGATGTAAATACTAATAAATAATAAGTATAATATAAATGAATGTACTGTAAGGAATCAAATGTACAGGATATTCTCTTTGTGTATCTTTGTTGTCTCTTTTTTCTCTTTTTTTAATAAACAATCTGAAATA
Organism: Kryptopterus vitreolus; assembly: GCA_030449085.1. Lineage (NCBI taxonomy): Eukaryota > Metazoa > Chordata > Actinopteri > Siluriformes > Siluridae > Kryptopterus > Kryptopterus vitreolus. The sequence continues at coordinate 3,987,119 of JACRUU010000011.1, read as the reverse complement.
ATTACAAATGAATAATTTGATAATTCACATGTGTGTGTGTGTGTGTGTGTGTTGTGTTGTGTGTGTATTGTGTGTGTGTGTGTGTATATGTATATCTATATATATATATTATATATATATATATATAGGTGTGTGTGTTGTGTGTGTTGTGTGTGTGTGTGTGTGTGTGTGTGTGTGTGTATATTTAAATGCGCAGTTTTAATTAAAAAAAACAAACAAACAAACAAACAACAAACAAACAAGCGGAAGACGCTTTACTCACTTTGCGGGTGGAAAAAACCTGCAGTCCGCGGATAGACGGGGAAAAGCGGCTCGGACGGTAAAGTCACTTGCGGTGCGCAAGGTGTAAAACACCTGACGTCATATATCAGCGCCTGAAGCCTTTAATAATAAATAAACAAGCTGTTTTAGCAAAGGAGAAATCTGCTTTTAATACTTCATTCGGTGTCATTTTTAAACATGGTAATTAAATAATAATAATAATAATAATAATTATTATAACAACAATAATAATAATAATAATAATTATTATTATTATTATTATTATCATTATTATAGGACATTATTAATATTGTTGTTATTGTAAAATGTTATTCTTATTAATATAAACGTATGATATTTGTATAATTTAATAAGACAGTAAAACCATTAAAACACCCCAGATGATTGTTATTTTTTTAATGCTATTTTGTATTATTATTATTAGATTATTATTATTATTATTATTATTATTATTATTATTATTATTATTATTATTATCCCGCACTGACGGGTGTTGTTAAAGAATATCATAATGCAATTTCAGACTGCATTTATGCTGTATGAAGACAGTATGTATAGTATAAAATAGTATAAAAAGTATATGTGTTATATATATATATATATATATATATATATATATATATATATATATATATATATATATATATATATCTATAATAATAGGTACATGTATAAACAACAAACATTATTTAGACAATGATTTCAAAGGCTTTAGATGGTAGTTATGATTCGTCTGTACTTCTATACTACTATTAATTAGGTAGTAATAATAATAGTAATTAATAACAATAATAATTAATTATTATCATTATTATTATTACTATAATTACTGCTATAAAATATTATAAGTATAATATTATTAAAAAACCGTATACATCATTATTATTATTACTATAAAATAAAATAACTATAATATTATTTTAAAAACGTATAGATGATGATGATTATTGTTATTATTATTATTATCATCATTATTGTTATTCTTTGTTCCAGGAGTATTTTATTATAAAGTGATTATCGTTATTAGAAGTTGTCTCCACGTCTCCGCGTGGACTCCGCGTGGAATTTAACCCGGGTCCCTCCTGTGCTCGTCTCAGCCAATCAGAGGCGCCGGGACCTCCCCCTGCATCTATTTAGCAACGGTGTCCGGGATAAAGTTTCCAAAAAACATTAGGCAAAAACTTGCAACGGGACGAAAAGTGGGCCAAAGCTTTGGTGAGGAGGCTTTTAGTGCACTTCAGAGAGAAGAACAAACACACACACACACACACACACCCGTGTGCGCGCGCATGCACACACAGAGCTGGAACTCCTGAATACCTTTTTTTTTTTATTTATTTATTTGTATTTATTTTTTAACCGCACGGATTTATTTTCCCCACCACGGATTCGAGAGCGGTGCGCGTGTTCACCTCCCCCTCACCCTTGCATTTCTTCAAACGAGAAATGGAAGAGAGCTCGAGCTCCCCAGTGTCTCCGGTGGACAGTCTCGGGACCAGTGAGGAGGAACTGGACCGCCAGCAGCGGCAGCAGCAGCACCGGCGCTTCGCTCGGAAGAGGAGGCCGAGTAAAAAGTCCAGTGAGGAGGACAGCTCTGGAGGAAGTCCCGGCTCGACCAAGCGGAGCAAAAAGGCGAGTCCGAGCCGAGCGCAGTCCTACGAGGAGCTGCAGAACCAGCGCGTGCTCGCCAACGTGCGCGAGCGCCAGCGGACTCAGTCTCTGAACGAGGCGTTCGCGTCGCTGCGCAAGATCATCCCGACCCTGCCGTCCGACAAGCTGAGCAAGATCCAGACGCTCAAGCTGGCGTCGCGCTACATCGACTTCCTCTACCAGGTGCTGCAGAGCGACGAGATGGACAGCAAGATGTCCAGCTGCAGCTACGTCGCGCACGAGAGACTCAGTTACGCCTTCTCGGTGTGGCGGATGGAGGGCGCGTGGTCCATGTCCGCCTCGCACTAATCACAGCTGGACACCTCTGCCACATGGGTATGTAAGACCACCACGGGGACTGACACACACACACGCACACACGCACACGCACACACACACACACGCACACACATGCACGCATGCACGCACACACGCACACGCAGCGCGCGCAAAAATGTAAACAATCAATCAATAAATAAACGGAATAATAATATATATAATATATCTATATATATATATATATATATATATATATATATATATATATATATATATATATATATATAGAATAGAAAAGAATAATAAAGAAAGAAAAAAAAACAAAAAAAAAAAAAAAAGACAGAATGGATTCAGCGGGTTTCTGTGCGGCAGAATAATAATGGTAATAATAAGAACAAGCCTTTTATATTTTACTAGAATTACTATAAAGAGCTTCAAACTTCTAATTTTATTTATTTATTTATTTATTTATTTATCTAATTTTAGATAATTATCATTATCTATTTATTCAATTTATTTATTTTTCCCAGAAAAGTGTATATATATATATAATATATATATATATATATATATATATATATATATATATATATATATATGAAGCAGTGTGTATAGTATAAGAATTATAATGTGACAGAATGTGATAATGTAAATAATAATAATGCCCCAATAATATGTCAAGAATGTGAAAATGATGATGGACAGAGAGGGAAGAAAAAAAAGTAATACATTATCAGAGTCATTTTTGTAAGAAAATATTTAGTAGCATGTAAGTGAGCCTGCAGTGAAATCAGTGGTAAAATAAGTGGTAAAATATTACAGAAAAAACACGTCTCTCTCTCTCTCTCTCTCTCTCTCTCTCTCTCTCTCTCTCTCTCTATATATATATATATATATATATATATATATATATATATATATATATATATATATATATATATTTTTTTTTTTTTTTTTTCTTTCTTTCTCTATTTTTTGTACACACAAAATATACACTTAGAATTATCCACATCTTATCATAAAAAATGTGTGTACATAAAGATTATTTAGTTGAAAAGAAATATTCCACTTTAATCTGCATCACTTCTGAACTGAAATGAAATTTTTTTACCGAAAAATGCGAAAAGTGAGAAATGATGTATGAGTGTTAATTTAATAATAATAATAATATAATAATAATAATAATAATAATAAATATTAATATAATGCAACAAATATAAAAAAATATAAAATATAAATATAAAAAAATAATGATAATAACTGACAATTGTAGCTATAATTAAAAAATAAAAGCCGATTTTTCGAATGAGGCATGTCCTTCTTTGGGAAGTGAATGGCAATAAACTGTCCAATAATGCCATGTTGTGTTTTTCAATTATTTTACTGTGCAAAAAAATAACTAAATTAAAATCAAAGGCCAGAACATAGTAATGATGATCATGTCGTACACAGTGTAGTGAGATACGTGTTGGGCCGGAGTTGAACATGCAGAGTTTGTGCTATATATAATATAGACAGCAGAATAGAGGGCAGGTGTCGTGGCTCATTTTACAAACCAAAATGACTATATTAAAGCACACTTCGCAGTGATGTCATGCCACGCCAGGTCTGGCCAGTGTAAAGGCGTTTTCCTGAAGGCCATGTGCTCCCACTTACAACCAAATCACTTGCTCATTAATGACTTCCCATGCCAGTCTAACCTACTGTATTACACTCATAACAGCATACTGTAACGACTTTATACCTTTACTGTACAAAACAATTTAACATTATAATTCATTATATCCTTCGTAGAATTGAATTACATTATCAATGCCATTTTTAATGAGCATGTTTTTCTTTCCTCCAGACTGTTTACTTCCACTATTTCTGAAGACACCAAAGGATTTTTTTTTTTTTTTTTATATAACAACCCGTGAAGCTTCATTGCCAGGACCAAAGACACGATCCGAGCGACACGACTTGGAACTCACAGTGCCGAGGAAGCCCGGATGCAGGGAACGCTCCACTTTATACCCTCAGCAGAGAGGGAGAGAAGCAGAGCACAGCTGATCGTTTGATCAACAACGTATTGTCCTTATGGTGATATTAAATGAAAGCCATCTTCTATCTTTAATGAAATTATATTTTCCCCCTTGAAATAGAAGAGTTTATATATATAAATATAGATGTATATGATTTTTTTTTTTGGGTTTGATAAAGTATTGTACATATTGCTACCTGTGAGTTTGGTCAGATTTTAAAAAGAGACCGAATACGATTTAGAGCAATAGTAAATTCCTGCATGGATTTTTTTTTTTAACAATCAAAACAAACAAACAAAAAAAATCTTTTGTTCTATGCAAAAATTTCGATTTTTCGTCCATTTAATTGTGCTTATTTATTAAAACATATTTTTTGAACAACTAGGTTGATTTGTGAATTATGTAGCCTGGAATATACACATTATTATTATTATTATTTTTTTTAAATACAATTAATAAGAAAATCACATACACTGATCATGAAGTCTTAATCTCCAGTTTAAACTGGTATTAAAGTTTTATCCACCTTAACAGCACCATATATATATATATAGATAATATATATATATATATATATATATATATATATATATATATATATAGATATATATATATATATATATATATATATATATATATATATATATATATATATATATATATATATATATATATATACATATATATATATATAGTATATTTAAGGAGGTGATAGCCCAGTGGTTAAGGTGTTGGACTCTGGACCGAAAGATCATGGGTTCAAACCCCACCACCACTAAGCTGTCACTAGTGGGTCCTTGAGCAAGGCCCTTAACCCTGAATTGCTCAATTGTAAGTCGCTCTGGATAAGAGCGTCTGCCAAATGCTGCAAATGTAAATGTAAATATATATATATATATATTATATATAGTATATATATATATATATATATTATATACTTTTTTTTTTTTTTTACATCTGACGACCAAAAGAACGAGCCGATCGCGAGAGCAGATTCATTCCATGTATAAATGGAAAGCTGCCACACTTGCATGGCGTGAAATTGTTTACAGCTCATTTTGCTCAGACAAAGATCTGCAGAAGAGAAGAGAGCGATGTGCCATGCGCCGACTGCCAGCGATAAAAGTGTACAGAAATGTTGTGTGTGGTGCAGAACTAATGATCAACCACAGCGAGGAGATCGCTATCTTCTACAACACTCTGATAGTTCTCTGTACTTTTCCTCGCCTTGCAGCGACGTGGGTTTTAACCTTTTTAAAAAAATAAATAAATAAATGCAAAGCCCTAAAATGTACAACATGCACTTTTATAGATAAAGAATTTATTAACGGTACAAAAGAGCACCAGATTAAACACTTTACTCGTATTATTTTCAGAGTGTATTGGTCAGAGACGGTCAGCGTTTATCAGCAGGTTTGGAGTCTCAACATTGCCTCCTACTTTTATTTTGTTTTTTTAAAGGAAAAGCGAACTCGTGGAATTTTGGGTTCCTCCCCCCACCCGTTGTGCTGTTGTGTTGCTGGCCCTGAAATCTTCACTAATGTCAAAAGTAGGTGTGGTTGGGATTGAACTTCAGCCCTTTTAGCCCAAAATGATGTGCACCTGCCAAACTCGGCACTGCCGCCGCATTCCTTTCGTTTACTGGAACGAAGATTCACATCCCCTGCTTCAATTCTTCAATGCAACAGAGAAAATCGATTTTTTATTTATTTATTTTTTAAACAAAAGAAAGAACTTTTTTGAAAGCAAACAATGAAAAGGTATAAACGGTTGGACCGGAGGGAAAAGAATGAGAGTTTAGATCACATTGTGGATGTGAAAGCCAATAAAAAGCACTAATAGGGTGTGTGTGTTTGTGTGTGTGTGTGTGTGTGTGCATGCTAAGGCTCCATCGGCAGCGCCGATAATGTACAATCTCATTATCTCAGTGCTCACATGGGAGGCTCGGTTCCAGCCAAGAGCCGAAGGGCCCCGGGGCCACATTTCCGACGCTGTGCCAGGCCCAGATGGTTCCTGTAAAAATCAGACGGAAAAAAAGCAGCAAACGTTTAATTTGCAGTAAAATGGATAAAGTGAAGGTTTATGTTGTGTGTGCCTCGAAATGGAATTTGTTCTGGCTCGTGTGTGTGTGTGTGTGTGTGTGTGTGTGTGTGTGTGTGGGGGGGGGACGCTGGTGTGATGCTGTGACTCAGACGTACCTTGTTACTTTCCCTAGACCCTTTGTACTGTAAAGTCAATGCACAATCTGAGGCTAAGCGAGATTTGCCCAAGTGTGGTTTTTTAATATATATTATATATATATATATATATATATATATATATATAATAATATATCACATATAATATCGTGTTTGGAAAGTTTCTTTGGAAATGTAAGAGATAACAGTTACACACGACTCTATTTAAAATGTGATAAGTAGTGTAACTTTCAACGACTTTATAAAAGTAAAGTGATTACATTTGAATACCTTCAATTCCATTCAATTTTCTAATGGATATTTCCAACTAAATAATTTCCAAACGTATAATTCTACAGTTTATTTACTTGTTTACTGGTTTTTCAAAATCTTTCATCACTTGAATTAAGTGTAGATTTAATGTAATGTTTAAAGCACAGCCACAGCAAAGCCAGACTTTGTAACACAAAATAATTAATGCTGTTTTAGAACCCAAATCTTTGCATAGCTTTGACAGGACACATGGCGAGGTGGGAATCGAACCCCAACCTTGGTGGTGTGAGGCAAACATGCTAACCATAAACCACAGTGCCCCAGTAACACTTTATTATTACTTAAAATGTTTAATTACACATTTTTTCTTATTAACTGGTTGATTGGCACTTTGGAAAATTGTCCCTAGTGTGTGAATGTGTATGTGTGTGTGTGTGTGTGTGTGTGTGTGTATCCTGTGATGGGTTGGCATTCCATCCAGGGTGTATCCTGCCTTAATGCCCATAGACGCCTGAGATAGGCACAGACTCCCCGTGACCAAGGGAAGATCGGAATATAGCGGTGAATACGATGAATGAATGAATATATATATATATATATATATATCTATATATATATATATATATATATTATATATATATATGTATGTATGTGTGTGTGTGTGTATACCTTCTATTTACTGGTCACTGTCACTTGGTGAACCGTGAACCATGACACTACAATAATATAATTTTGTATGAAAGCTTTTTATCAGGGTCAGTGTTGCTCTCAAACGGACCGGTGTAATCATCAAATCACAGTCATGACATCTACGTGTCATCCTCTCTCCTCTCTCTCTCCCTCTCTCTCTCACTCTCTCTCTCTCTGCTCTCCTCCTCGCTTGGCTGAGTGTTTTTACTACTGCCACGGCGTTGCAACAAACGCCAGAACGTTCTCGACGCGAGCCAGTGCATCTCCTGAGACTGATGCAATGCTACTCCAAAGTGTGAGACAGGATCCAAGATCAGGGACTTTAATCTCTCTGGCTTGGAAAAGCTCTCCTCAGGTCTCGGATCTTAAATTTGTAGATCACGGTCAGAGGTCACGGTCGCTCTGCATTTCGCTTCTGATGATAATATGAAAGTAAGGGTGTCTAAGGGTGTCTAAAGGCATCCCAGAGAGCAGATGTGTTAGATCTGGATCCACTGCTGTTTTTTTTTTTTTTTAAAGACACAATATTTCTGGATCATCGTTTTCCATTTGTGCCATAAATACTTTGGAGCACAGCTATTATTATACAACTTTGAGGTTGCGTCGGTCGAAGTAAACGGCGTTTCTCGCTGCTCGAGCACAATGAAGAATACAGCATGAGAAATGTTATCCCCGGCCTCACAAAGCAGGTGTGCAACCAGACAGAGCTTGCTTATGTTTAAACTGATTTATTTATTTATTTATTTTCTCCCCTAACACAAAGAAAATCACTTGCAGTGTCTCCGAGCTCAAGCTGGAAGAATGATGAGTAAATTATGAGCAAGCACGGGGGTTGGCCGGGGGGGGGGGGGGGGGCTGATGGAGACTGGCCATGAGATAGATAGGGGTAATGCATATACAAATCCAATGTCAAATCTGGTCCAATAAACCAATTTACATAATGCAAAATAAATAAATAAATAATAAATAATAATCTGCTGGGGGGCACGGTGGTTTAGTGGTTAGCACGTTCTCCTCACACCGCCAGGGTCCGGGTTCGATTCCCGTCTCGGCCATGTGTGTGTGGAGTTTGCATGTTCTGCCCTCCCCGTGCCTCAGGAGGTTTTTTTCTCCAGGTTCTCCGGTTTTCCTCCCGGTCCAAAAACATGCACGGTAGGTTTGATTGGCACCTTGAAAATTGTCCCTAGTGTATGAATGTGTGTGGTGAATGTGTGAGTGTGTGTGTGTGTGTGTCCTGCGATGGGTTGGCATTCCATCCAGGGTGTATCCTGCCTTAATGCCCATAGACGCCTGAGATAGACACGGACTCCTCCCCGTGACCCGAGGGAAGATTGGATATAGCGGTAAAAGATGAACGAATGAATGAATAAATAAATCTAGGATAATGAGCAGTAGACTTTATTTCATGTAGCGTATTCGTGCACTCTGATACACTCTTGTTTGTCCCCGGAGGGGATACTTACTTTTTATGTGTCTTTCACCTGGAATTGTGAACGTACGTACAGTACCTTTATAAAGGATTGATGGCACATAATTAGACCATAACTACCTTTTAAAGCTCTACAGATGCACCTTTATATTCAAATCAAAGCGCTTTTCACAATGTCTCAAAGCAGCTTTACAGAATGGGATATTCACAGAACATTAAATATTTATATGGATTGATTTATGTGTATTTATCCCTGATGAGCGAGTGGGCCTGTGGCAAGGGAAAACTCCCTTAGTGGAATGAGGAAGAAACCTTGAGAGGAACCTCATCCTCATCTGGGTGTTATTAAGAGTGTGATTGCGAGCGATACAGAGCAAATGCTAGCTCGTTCGGAGAGATGAGGGTTTAGACACTAGAAACACCCATTTTGGCCCACAAATGACCCAAAAATCTAAATTTTCCCCGTTCATCTCTATGAGCAGGAACGAGGCGGAATTCCGTGTGGGTCTGGGGTTAGACGGGGATATGTTCGTCACCCACTCCATCTCACCTACGAGTGGATATGTGCATTTCAGATTTCCCTATTCATTCTCTTTGGGGCCGGAATGGCGCAGAACGAATGAAGTTCATGGGTTCAAACCCCATCACCACCAAGTTGCCACTAGTGGGCCCTTGAGCAAGGCCCTTAAACCTTAATTGCTCAGTTGTAAGTCGCTCTGGAAAAGGGCGTCTGCCAAATGCTGTAAATGTTAATGGGTTCCGGAGGTATATGATATGATCGTGATCCACTCCGGACCCCCTACGAGTGGATTTGCCATATGTGCCTGTCGGACGCTCACAGGCCGAGCTGTGAGGCACCAAAATTCAGCCCCATTCATTTTCTATGGGAAAAAATTCCCGCTTTTTGGCCCCGGGTTCGGAATTGCGCAGGGCGAGGGACGAGTTACGCGCTGAAAATATGACCGAAGCTAGAGAGAGATTATAATAGTGATCCTTTCGCAAGTATCACTAAATCTGCATGATGCAGGATCCACTAGATGAGTCGGGATGTTTGTAGATGGTTCGAGGTCCATCGGAGGTCTTGTTCATTCCGGCGTGTACTCACTCTTATGGGGAAGGTCTTCTGAGGATACTTGAGATGACAAGGAACGATACCGTATAGGAGTGTGTGTAAAACATACGCCAAATCCCACCACCACCACCACCAAGCTGCCACTAGTGGGCCCTTGAGCAAGGCCCTTAACCCTCAACTGCTCAGTTGTGTGTGTCAAATGTCATAAATGTAGAATGTTGATTATGGATCTATCAGCAGTCTAGCGTCGTGTTGAGAGATTATAATGCACGGTGACTTTTATACATTCCGCCAAAGTAGTGCAGTGTGTGTAAAAAAACATATCTTTCATTCATTCATTCATTCATCTTCTACCGCTTTATCCGATCTTCCCTCAGGTCACGGGGAGTCTGTGCCTATCTCAGGCGTCTATGGGCATTAAGGCAGGATACACCCTGGATGGAATGCCAACCCATCGCAGGACACACACACACACACACACACACACACACACACACATTCATACACTAGGGACAATTTTCCAAGGTGCCAATCAACCTACCGTGCATGTTTTTGGACCGGGGGAGGAAACCGGAGAAAAACCCCCTGAGGCACGGGGAGAACATGCAAACTCCACACACACATGGCCGAGACGGGAATCGAACCCGGACCCTGGCGGTGTGAGGCGAACGTGCTAACCACTAAACCACCGTGCCACTCCATATCTTTCAAAAAACAATAAATAATAAAATACCTTTTATCCCATCCTAGGGAGCACTAAAAATTCTCCTCCACACCCTCATTCCCTCAACACGGCTGGAGAACGGTCCACAAAAGTGGAATCGAACCAGACAAGAAAATGAGTTAAGAACACGGATAGATGGCCTGTGAATGCAGGTGGAGGAATGACGGAGCCGAACAGCCAAAGGGAAATTACACCGGTGTTCTAAAAGGCTTTCCGACGCCACCATGTTTGCTCTTATTTAGTGACGTGTGCAAAAGCATCACTATTATAATCCCTCTCTGGCTCCGGTCGAATTTTCGGCGTGTAACTCGTCCCGCAGATTTTGTTTTTTGTCCGATCCTCACGAATCATACCTTCATATCGTGCGGCGCGATGGTGTGAGGAGTGCTGTTACTATTATAAGGAATTGTCCCGCGGAATTTCGAACCCAGGTCCAAAAAGAGGGACTTTTTTTCCCATAGAAAATGAATGGAGCCGAAATTTCGTGCCTCACAGTTCGGCATGTGAGCGTCCGACATGCACATATTGGCATATCGACTCGTAGAGGGTCCGAAGTGGATCACGATCACATACCTCCCAAAGCCCACCCAAAGACACCATTTGGGAAATCCGTGACATTCTGGCCCGGTAGAGAATGAATGGGGAAATTTGACGCTCCGCTGTTCGACACGTGTTCGCCCGACATGCACATTTGACATATCCACTCGTAGGTGAGATGGAGTAGGTGGCGAACATGTGACTACCGCATGGCGTCACGTAACCGCAAAAGTGAAAAATCTGCGAAGTGATGAAACTCAGACACAGGGTCATGTGACATGTTTAAACGCTCGGCACATCGACGGGAGTCGGACGCTGGATAATTTGATGATGTCACTGTGTCATCACTGGCCCCGCCCCCTCATGAAAAAAATGACCAAAACGGTCGTTTTTGGTGTGTAAACACTTGTCTCTCCAAATGAGCTAGCATTTCGAAGTCATCGCTAAATATTAAGGCTGTAAGGGGTCGCGCCCGGAGCTGCGTTTTGCATCGGCAAACATCACTCACATTTTCTTCAGGAAATATCCCATGTCTAGTTTATGTTTGCAATATTATTCAGTCACCTCTGCTCTCTATCATTTCCAAAAGGCTTAAACAGCTCCTGATACTACAGAGTACAAGCAACAAAAAAAAAAACAGCCCCCGTCAGCAGAAGCGGGCTCGTAAAAACCCCAGGTAGCAAATGATGTATATTTCTTTCGAGCCATCGGCATGTCGCTTTAAACAGAAGAGCTGTAAACGTGAGGCGTAAGTGATTGTGTAACTATAATAAGACAGTCGACTGGCGGTGATTTGTAGTAGTTAAATAAACGCGTCGGTCCCTCGGCTCTCTCCGCGTCGCTGAAACCCGAGCTCCAGAAGGCACAAGAGAGAGAGAGTTCACGTCGTGGCACAACTCACACCTTCACTTTTCCTTTTATTAGCACCGAGGTCACGCGGGGTCGAGCGAGGTCGCGCTTGCCGAGGAGACGTCTCTCAGCGTGACCCACACAAACATTAAAACGGATGCTGAAGCTGTTACAAGCGACATGGAAACATAATTCAGTGCAGGGAGACATTCCAAGAACATGTTCCTCCTTAAAAAAGGAGCTACGTGTGTGTGTGTGTGTGTGTATTGCCTTTCTTTTTCTTTCTTCCTTTTTTTGTGCTTTATAATCCCTTTCACTGGATTTTTGACTAATATTCTGTGCACATGACAAAAACCTCCAACCAGGCAATAAAGATCCATGGCGTTGCCAAAATTCCCAGCATACATGAAATATTTACTAGCGACAAAATTAATTCTCAAAAACCTCGAAATGAATGTTTGTTTATTATTCTGTCATTTACAGAATATAAAAAAAAAGACTCATAGCTTTATATGTTTTATACTTTACAATAGTTTTGGCGTTTAATGTAACAAATGCTGTGTGTATATATATATATATATATATATATATATATATATATATATATATATATATATATATATATATAATAATTATTGCAACCATAAAAATGCACTTCTGTTTGGATGCTAACTGGCTAACTGTATTTCTTTTATATATAATATTTGTCCTGCAGGGTCAGCCATGATACATACTCGCCTCCTGGAGCACAGAGGGATAAGGGCCTTGCTCAAGGACCCAAGGGTGGCAGCTTGGCGATACCAGGGCTCGGACCCCCCACCCCCCCGACCATCTTATCAATGGTCCAGGGTTTTTCACTAATCACTCCTCCTAACTGTATTTTGTTTGCCTTGTAACCCACATGTGCAGTGACAAAGTTCAATCTGATCTAATCTAATCTTAATACAATTTCCTCCCACATGCTTAAAAAAAAAAAAAAAAAAAAAAAAAAAAATATATATATATATATATATATATATATATATATATATATATATATATAATATATACACACACCACACACACACACATATATATATATATATATATATATATATATATATATATATATATATACACATACATATATACTGTGCTCCTTATTATTATTATTATATTATTATATATTATTATTATTATTAACACCACTAAGCCACCATGGCATGCAAATTATATTATTATTGTTATTTTTATTATCGTCACCCACTAAGCTGCTATGCTACATTATTATTATTATTTTTATTATTATTATTATAATAATAATAATTTATTATTATTAATATAAATACTAAGCTACGACCGTGCCCTATTATTATATTATTATTATTATTAGTAGTAGTAGTAGTAGAGTAGTAGTATTATCTACCACTAAGATGCCATGCTCCATTGTAATAATAATAATTATTATTATTATGATTATTATTATTTTCAACCACTAAGCCACTGTGCCCCATTATTAGTATAATAATAATTAATTATTATTATAATTATTATTATTATTATTATTATTATTAAAGCAGAAGTCCCACCTTGACAATACTGTGAGACGTCCTGGAGAATGTGTTTTGTTGTTATGGACAGGGAAGTCGTGAACACATGACTGCACAGAGATGTATGTGTTAATGCTTTCCTGATGCTAAAGTCTTTAGGATTGAAAAAAAAAAAAAAAAAAAAAGAAAAAAAGTATCATTTACAAGGTTAGCCACACTAAAACAAGCGCGGGGGGGGGGGGGTGGGTGTGTAGGTTTTGTTGGGGGAACGTAGAATGCTGGTGTCATGGTATGTAGATGGGGTCGGAATGAAAATAGCTGTGTGTGTGTGTGTGTTTGTGGGGGGGTGTCAAGCTTTTCCTCCCTCCTCGTTTCATCTCATGCAGCATACATACATACATGTATACATTTGAGCGAGCGCAACAGGCAGAAATTGATGCAGCTTTAATTTGAGCGGGGCTTCCACGCTCTCGAAAAAGGGGTGGCTAATGTGAAAAATATTGACTTTTTGCCTAAGGGGCACTTCCACTGCATGCACGAGCCTTTCTGCTTCGTCGGAACGCCCTGCTGAATCTCCTTTAATGCCCACAGATGGAGCAGACAGTGGGAGGAATTGTGCGCAAGGCTGATTATTTACTTCTCAAGAGCTGAAGAGCAGACGTACGGTGGGCTTATTGTTGTCACCCCCCCCCCTCCCCCCCCCGCCCCCCCTTATCCACACCCCAACATGACCTTCATAGCCGTGCCACATTCCAGCAATGAAGTCTCACCTGAGAACATGCAGCGATGGGTCAGTAGGCAAATATGCACTGGCCGTGGCGTTGCCGACTGTGTGCTGCTTTCTAGACTAAACACACAGCAAGACAAGCAAACGCAGCCCAGCTTTCCAAACACGGCACGCGCGAGGACGAAGCCTGAGCAAGACGTCTACGCGGCGTAGCTACTCTCCGATAAATCACCCGGGATAGCCGTCTGGAATATCAGTAAAGCAACCACGAAGCACCGTGACTCAGACCTTAAAGCCAGACGAAGAATTCGAGTCGCTGAACCCGAACCGGGAACAAATGGGTACGTGTTTATTTCGCTCCGTTCCCGTGTCCAGTTCAATATGGCGTCAGAGCCGAGATGAAAGACAGAAAAGAAAGGAAGACGTAGATGTGCACTGCCCTGCCTTTTCTCTTCAGAAAATTCTATCATTTTTTCCGGATTCTCCAGGTTCACAACCCTCTCTATCTATCCGCGCACCAGGAAGACACTGGCTTGTGCACCCTTAATAGTTGGGGCAGAGTGAGAAATTAGGGGCCTTGCTCAAGGGCCCACTAGTGGACTCCAACATGCAACTTTTCAGTCCAGAGCCCAATGCCTTACCTACCGATATCCCCCCCCCCCCCCAAAAACCAAACCCCAAATTATTCATTTTATAATTATATTATTCTTTCGTTCATCTTCTAACGCTATCGGCCGAACCCGTGCCTATCTCAGGCGTCTTTGGCCAGCGAGGCAGGACACACCCTGTATGGAATATCAACCCATCTGTCTCACCCATATATCTATCTATCTATCTATCTATCTATCTATCTATCTATCTATCTTATCCTCCATCCATCCAATCCTCTCGAATCCATCTTTCTATCCCATCCATCCCATCCATCCCATCTCATCCATCACAGAAACACTCAAAACACAACACACACACACACACACAACCACACACACACACACACAGGAACAAGTTTCCACGTTGCAATCACCTACCCGGAAACCCGGAGACAAAACGCGGGAGAACGTTGGAGACTAAACCACCGTTTTATTATATTATTATTATTATTATTATTATTATTAATTATTAATAATCAAACTATAAACTCAGCATTATTTTGAGCCGAGATCGGAAAACTCGCAAAACCGGGCTGGTATCGTATCGGAACAAGGCCGTAAAGGCCTGATCTGTAAGAGACGCACCACCAGTCATCACCACAACTAAAAACCACAGCGGGGGTGAAAGACACTGTGAAAGGAGACGCGAATATAGGAGACGCTAATGACAAGGCCGAGTGCGCACACACACACACACACACACACACACACACACACACACACTGTGAGGGTGGCTGAAGACGGCAAGAACACACGAGAAGAGAGAGAGAAGGAGAGAGAGAGAGAGAGAGAGAG
>JACRUU010000011.1:3948568-3970932 GCA_030449085.1 Kryptopterus vitreolus | reverse complement strand
GAGAGAGAGAGAGAGGGGGGGGGGCATATCAGGGGTAAAGACAAGAACTCACATGCACAGAGAAAGAACAAGAAAAGCAAGCAGTTGGCGAGCAAATACAGTGGTGGGGAAAAAAAGTGTTTTGCCCCCTTCCGGATTTCCTATTTTTAACGTCTCAGCACATCAAAAACATGTAAATATTAGTCAAAGATAACATGAGTAAACAGAAAAGCAGTTTTGAAATGAAGGCTTTTATCAAAACTATGTCTTCGGCGCTACAGAATTTTAGTCCACTCAGCCTTTTTAAGGTGATGCCACGGCATCTCAATAACATTCAGGTC
This sequence comes from Kryptopterus vitreolus, assembly GCA_030449085.1. Taxonomy (NCBI): domain Eukaryota; kingdom Metazoa; phylum Chordata; class Actinopteri; order Siluriformes; family Siluridae; genus Kryptopterus; species Kryptopterus vitreolus. Next base: position 3,970,612 of record JACRUU010000011.1, on the reverse strand, counting down.
AGGACTTTGACTAGGCCACTCCAAAGTCTTCATTGTGTTTCTCCTCAGCCATTCAGAGGTGGACTTGCCGGTGTGTTTTGGATCATTGTCCTTCTGCAGAACCCCAGTTGGCTTCAGCTTGAGAATCTCCAGAATTCATGGGTCCATTTATCACAGCAGGTCCTGATGCAGCAAAACGGCCCCAGACCATCACACTACCACCACCATATTGTACTGTTGGTATGATGTTCTTTTTCTGAAATGCGCTGTTACTTTTACGCCAGACATAATGGGACACACCCCTTCTAAAAAGTTCAACTTATTTCTAGGTCTGGCCTGGCCAACCCGTGGCTCCTGAGCCTCATGCGGCTCTTTAACTAGTTTCACGCGGCTCTTTAGAAGCTTTCACATAACATGCGTCAATGCGAATGGGATGATGTTCATGTGTACCCATGTGTATGATGTGGCTCTTTGCAGTAACACAGAAAAAAGTGCCCCTTAGCCTCCTACTAGTTGGCCACCCCTATTCTAGGTAATCCAGAGTATTTTCCAAAAGGTCTTGGGAATCACAGAGACGAGCCTTTTATGTTTTTGTTTTTTTTTTGCTCCGCAGCACTTTTCGCCTAGGAACTAGGAACCATTTTTTGCCCAGTATCTTTCTTATGATAGAGTCATGAACATTGACCTTAACTGGAGTACATGAGGCCTGCAGTTCTATGAATATTGTTGTGGGGTCTGTTGTGATAAGTCCTTGCTGAGCTCTTGGGGTCATTTTGGTCGTCCGGACAGGGTTTGGACAATGGTTCTCACTGTGGTACGCTCGAGTCCCAAAGCTTTGGCGTTAAAAACTTTTCCAGACTGATAGATCTCAATCTCAGCATGATCTTTGGATCTCAGCCTGATATCTAGCTTTCAAGGATCTACTGGTCTACTTCACTTTGTCAGGCAGGTCCTATTTAAGTGAGTTCTTGATTGTGAACAGGTGTGGCGAGAGAAATTTAACTCGGTTGTGATAAACCACATTTATGTTTTAACAAGGGCGGGGGGGGGTTAAAACATTTTCACACAGGGCCGAGTTCGTTTTTCCTTAATAAGAAAAACCTTCATTGAAACATTAGTGTATAACAAACATGCAAGCTTTAAAAAGAAAAAAAAAAAAAAAACAGGAGATCAGGAAGGGAGCAAACACTTTTTCACAGCACTGTACATGGTTTCAGATTCGACGTGCATCATACTTTCGGACTTTTACTGAGCGTCTAGGCTATTAATAGGTGACTAACTGGTGATCTTCATGACGCACAAACACAGCACGGCTGTGGGAAATCAACCACCTAATGTCTAACACACACACACACACACACACACACACACACTTATTATGACTTGTTCGAATTTAGAGATTAAAATAACCAATAAGCAGTCCATGCATGTGTGACCTTTTACCTAATTTCCTATAGAACAGGTTTACATGCTGAGTGTTTCGCTCACTGCGTTTCAGACGCCAAAAGCACCGCGTCCATTAAAAAAAAAAGTAAACAAAACATTTCCGTTTGCTAAAATGTTCGGGTGCGAGTTCATTATTCCGCCATCAAACAATTATTTACGTTTTATTTGATAAATGTATCTAGTATTTTGTGTATAGAGGTCCATGTTGTTCTGCGTAATTCACTGGCAAGTTAATAAAAAAAAAAAAAAAAAAAAAAAAAAAAAAAGGCAACAAATGTCCGGTCCTTGTGTATGTTTACGTGCATGTGCGACGAGTTGGTGTGCTCTAGGCTGTGTCTTTGTTGTGGAAGCGGAGAGAGGAGGTTATTAGACGAGACAGTTTCCTGTAATTTGGGTGAAAAGCCATCAGGGAGCTCTGGAGCGGAGGACTAGAGAACAAGGCAGCTTTCACACAGATGTTGCTGTCCAATCAAACAACAGAAGAGAGCAAAGAAAAACATGCAACACACTGCCTCTGCTCTGGCTACAAATAACTTTGGTGTGGTGGTGTGTGTGTGTGTAATATATACACACACACACACAAACACACACAAACACACACAACACACACCACATATATATATATATATATAATATATATATATATAATATATATAATATAATATATACATATATATAGATATAAATATAAATAGGTGATTGGAGAGGGACAATGCAGAAAACATGTATTAAATCATTAAATCAAAGACGCGTGGCTCTATTCCCTTTTCTAATGATACACTGTTAAGTTTTAATCCCTATCACTGTTAACTATAACCTGGTTTCATTTCTCCTGCATAGCTCTAGGGGGCATGACGAGCCTCCTAACCCTGGGACGACAGGAAAGCTGATATGGCAATGAGCAGAAAGGAGGAGGGGGGGGGGGGCTTTTTATTGTTTTTGGGACAGTAGAGGCAAGGCTGTACCAGTTCAGTAAAGCCAACGCTCAAGGTTAGTTCTGCCGCCGCTCGAAGATAACGCTGCCTCGGAAAGACCTTCGAGTCCACTGCTTCTCTTCCTTCTCCCTTGTTTGTGAATTTTATTCAATAGAAAGACTAAATCATCAGTCTGCACTGCAGAAAAGTGGTGACTCATTCACAGGAACAGAAAAAAAGGGGGAAAAAATGGGATTAAACCCAACTTTGTGCATCAATCATGGTTATTTTGTCCAAAAGTGAACGCAGAGTTTGCCAAATGGCCAGAGGGCCTGTGCCACTGTGCATTAGTAAGCACTGCTTGGGGAGCTGGCACAGGCTTCATCCCCTGCCACACTCTTCTCCAGGTTATGGAGGTGCCAGGCTGGCACTCAGGCAGCTGGCAGCAGGAGGCAGCACTTTGGGGGGGGGAGCAGAGACCTCACCCCTTAATCTTGGCCAGGAGGGATGGAAGGGTGGGGGTGGACCAAATACTGTAGAATCTATTTATTTATTTTAACTTCTTGTAACTATTAATGCATTTTCTTAAATAAAACATTCATACAAGGGGCACGGGGGCTTAGTGGTTAGCATGTTCAATTCGCCTCACACCGCCAGGGTCCGGGATTCGATTCCCGTCTCCGGCCATGTGTGTATGGAGTTTGCATGTTCTCCCAGTGCCTCAGGGGGATTTTCTCTGGGTTCTCCGGTTTCCCCCACGGTCCAAAAAACGGTAGTGCACTGTAGGTTGATTGGCACCTTGGAAAAATTGTCCCTAGTGTGTGAATGGTGTGTGTGTGTGAGTGTGTGTGCGCCTACTATGGGTTGGCATTCCATACAGGGTGTATCCTGCCTTAATGCCCATAGACGCCCGAGATATACACAGGCTCCCCGTGACCCCGAGGGAAGATCGGATAAAGCGGTAGAAAATAAATGAATGAATGAATGAACATTTATACAATGAGAAATGATTTTAGTTAAAATTCACTTTATATAATATTTATTCTTTATTATTAAACCATTTCCATTATTTACTACACCCCCCCCCCTTGAATTAACGCATCTTCCTGCAACAAATTCGATCGATACAGCAGAGCAGAAGACGATATATATTTTACACACATAGAAGGCTTTCATTTCATCCAAACAGAGAAAAATGAAACCAATTTGAAGTTAAAACAAGTTACTTGGACTTCAGTATTTACAGGCTCCGTTAGGTATAAGATCTTGGACAAGGACGCATCGTCATTTACAGTCCAAAGCCTGAAAAATACGTCAGACATGAGTTGTGCACAAATGCAACAAACAGACAAAAAGGCTAAATGGCTGAAAAAGGGCATATAAGGCTATACATGTACCTTCATGACAGACTACACTTGCTGGATCATACATGGCATATAATTGTATGCCCCACGTGTTTACAGCTTGTGGCATAGGAAGGTTCGGGGATAGATTTTCCATCACAGAACTCCACAGCAGCCTGTATTGTGAAACAAGTTCTACAGGAACAGACAAATTACAAACTTAACACTGATGCGCCAAATCACTGGAACGTTACTCATGAGCTGCTTGAATGCTAAATGGAGCAGCAAGTTTCCATCACGGCAGAGCCCCGAGCCTGGCTTTTCTCTCGCACGCTGAAAGAGAACATACAAACGCCAGGGCTTGAGAAGAATAAAAATGCCTTTCGCTAAAAGCGCTGAAGACGGCGACCACAACCCCAGCCATTATCAGCCGTAATAAAGACGGAAAGTAATGAGTCAGTGATATGACAGCAAAGCCAAATTCCCTGAAATGCTAGAAGGCCAAACCAAATCATCATTAATCACTACTTGTGGCTTTACGACGCATTCATTCTCCTTGACAATTGAAAAGTGGCAAATTAAAAAAATGACCAGGAAACAGATGATGGAGGAGCTTACGTACAAATTTTTTTTCTTGTGTCATCATATTATATATTATATATATTATATATATCTATATATATATATATATATATATATATATATATCTATGGAGAAGGAGGGTTGTAGGCACAGTGGTCTAAGGTTACTGATCGGAAGATCCAGGTTCGAGCCCCGGTATGGCCAAGCTGCCGCCCTTGGGTGCTTGAGCAAGCCCTTAACCCTCTGTTCTCCAGGGGCGCCGTATCATGGCTGACCCGTGTGTCTTAACCCACTTACCAACACAAGCTGGATATATATATATATATACATATATAATATATATATATATAGATATATATATATATAGTATATATATACACACACACAAACACACACACACACGTACATACACACACACATACTATATACATATACATATAGACAGATATAACACATATATATGTATATACACACACAAAATAAAAATAAATAAAGCTTAACATATATACATACATACACAGCAAATAATAGAGTACTATTAATATACATATATATATATATATATATATATGATATATATATATATATATAGATATATATATATAAGATATAGATATACATACATATAGATATACATTACATATTACAACATAGACATATATAATATATATATATATATATAATATATACATATATATCAATATATATAATATATATAATATATATAAATATATAGTACACACACCATATATACACACACATACATTTTGGGTATGGATATTTTGCCAGAGTAATTATTTTTACTTCTACTCCTTAAATTTTCACACAATTATCTATGTACTTTCTACTCCTTACATTTTGTTGCCTTGTTACTCACCGTTTCACTTTTTTTCACCCATTTCCAAAAAAAAAAACACCACTATCAGAGATAAACGGCTCCATCGGACAGAAGTGAATGTGATTGTGGTTGGATGAGATATAAACTTTACCATTCCGGCACCCTATTGGTTTGCATACTCGATCCATCGCCCACCTGCACACGATTTTATATAATCACGTCACACTCCGGCAAGGACGAAATGTTTGGGTCGTTACTCAAAAAAGATTATTTATCAAACGTCTGCTTTCTCTTCGTCTGTAAATGAAGCTAAATTTGGGAGATCGGTAGAGACGTTGGAATAAATGAGCGATTGTGATTGGTGCGGCCTAAGCTTTTGCTCCCAACGGCATTTTTACCTCGTACATTGCTTTTATACTTTATGTAGATTTGGAAACCATTACTTTTAATTGAATAAAGAGTTGATAAATGTTTTTGACACCAGTGCCTAATAGTAATTCATATACCAGTCCTCATAAAAGCCTTGCTCCACAATGCACTATATTTTGTCTGGGATTCCAAATAGCTTTTTCCTAGAATGCTGGCTCAAGCATTCCCAGATTCATAAAAGAAAAATACCTAGTGCTCTACACCATAGTCCAAACCCAGGAAAGGGGGAAGAAAAGAAAAAAAAAACATTATGATGACAAATTAATTTCTGAAAAGATTCTTTGTTTTCGTATTCGTTACTGAAAGTTTCCTACACATAAAGGTACTCAGTACCCATCACTACTACAGACTAAATTAACGGTATTCAGTTTACTAAAAATGCCAATGCCTTGGCTTTGTCCCCAAACAGACACAAACTAGCTGCTCTGTAGAAAGAAAGACCTTCTTCTCTTTACACTAGCCAATTACAGGCCTGTGTTGTTTCATGTAGACAAAATATAGTAATTAGTGTTTCTTATTTCTCTCAAAAAAGCCTATGATAGCATTTGTCCTTCCAAAATATAGGCATATTAAAGGTGAGAATTAGAGGCGGATACACGGCAATTGAAAGAAAATGGTTTTGAAATGCTTAAAGTCATGCTGGTCCAGTTAATTAACTGCGTAATCCTTATATGGGGTTTCATTGTGTCGTATAATGAGTTGTATATGAGACATGTATATAATCTTTTTTTTTTAAATAGTCATATTTACATCCATCACTAGATATCGTCGCCCAGTGCTAGTTATTGTATCTGTCAGTATGATAGCCTGTAAAATCTGACAGCTTTTAATGTGTGTTTTTGAGGTTACATGCTTGGCTCAGGGCAATACATTAATGGGCCCTATAGTGTACATGTGTAGGGATGAAAACCTGCAGCATGTGTTAACGGCTCTGTGGTCGTGTAAACGCTAATGAATTCTCCCAAGTGTGAATGATGCATATATGCTTCACATGTACACACTTCACGCGTAGAGGCAACAGGTTTATTTAAATGGCTATATATTGTGTCTGTGCAGACGCTGGTGACAGCAAATCTGTGGCAATGGCTTCAGTTTAGGGATTCGTTCTCAGCGGTAGTTAACTTCTGAAGCATGTGTGATCAAAATTAATTGGTCCTAATAGATATATTTTGTATCGTTAACTAGGTTTCTAGGACATTCGCCAATATTTTTAGGACATTTTAAAATATTTTCAGTATACTCAGTGCTTATATTCTGGTTTCCTGAAGGTTTATTCAAAATCTTAACACATCTTTGATTGGATCATTATATTCTTTACTCAGATCATTCGGCTCTTGGGTATTCACTTCATGTCATTGCCTTCAAACTTGTAGCCAATGGGATTGACTCATGCAATAAAAATGTGTTAAGATATTGTAGTTATAATAGAACATATTAAATGAATCTGTCTCAAACTGGAAAGGAGAGAAAAACTCTGAAGTGCTACAAAATGAGCTGGGAAAAGGTGTGTATTGCTGTTTTCTAACGAGGATTCTTAGAGATAAGATATCTACTGAAGATGAATGCTAAAAAATTAGGGTTATTATGCACTATATGATAAAAAGTTTTGGTACACATTACTTTTCTGGTCATAGGTGGGTTTATATTTGCCAAGGTCTTACCACAAAGCTGCAGAGCATTTCTGCAGAGTGTTATTTTTGGAGGCCTGTTTTAATTTTAGTTTTTGTCTAGTCTTTGTCTGAAGCTGTAATTTTAAGCTTTATTAGTTTTAGTCACGTTCATACTCTTTTTCGACTCATTTGTCTCATTTCTATTCATCAACAGTATTGCATTATACATTATAATCCTACTCATCGTCACATGACCAGGTTCATTTGGTTCGTTGACAATGATATTTATCCAGAATTTTCGTTTGACAAAATCGATGCTTTGGATGAAGTTGAATTATATTATCCTTTTACTTAAACTAGTTTGTTGGTCAGAGGAGAACTGATCCCCCGACTGAGCCTAGTTTCTCCCAAGGTTATTTTCTCCATTTGTGTCACCCATGGAGTTTTGGTTCCTTTCTGCTGTTGCCTGTCATTTGTGGCTTGCTCAGTTGGGGACACTTAATTGTTTAGAATTTTGTTTCTGTGCATTTATTATTATTATTGTACAGCTGCTTTGACTCTATTGGGGAGGTGGTAGCCCAGTGGTTAAGGTGTTGGACTCTGGGACTGGAAGATCACGGGTTCAAACCCCACCACCACCAAAGCCACTAGTGGGTCCCTTGAGCAAGGCCCTTAAACCCTCAATTGCTCAGTTGTAAGTCACTCTGGATAAGAGGCTTCTGCCAAATGCCATGCAAATGTAAATGTAAATGTGTTGGCTCTATTGTTAAAAGCGCTATATAAATAAAGGTGACTTGACTTGACTTGACTTAAACTAGGAGACCCAAATGTTCCAGCCTGATTGAAAATATGCTCTACATGGGCTGGAGAACAAGATTTTGATTGGTGGCCTGCCATACCCTCCGACCTGAGATGTTCTAAATGAGATGTTTGAAAAACACACATGAACCTTATGGTCACATATCCATGAAGCGTTGTGTGAATACTGTATGTAGGTAATAGAACACTCTCAGAAATGTTTTGGGGTAGACTGTGTTTAGATGAATACTTTTATTATATATATATTTTTTTAATCAAAAATACAGAACGAAGGTTGTTCCAGTTGCACTGTGGGTATTTCAAATTGAATGTGGACCGTGAATATGAATAGTGAGAACACTCACCCATGCACTGCTGTAACAATGTTGCCAGTGTGCTCATTTTATGAATGAGATTCCAGATCATAGGTTTCCATCAGGAAATTCAGTGAAAGTTTACAGTGTATTTGTGTTATGTCTCATGTAATTAATTACTGCCTTGTGTATGTACACATGTGCGTGTCCGATGTCTATATAAACACGCGCGTGTGTGTATAGTACACATAAGTGTATCCTGTGTGCCCATGGATACGGCTAACAACATTTGATTTTCTTCAGACCCCAAACTCACATTCTCAAATCTGTGTGTGTGTGTGTGTGTGTGTGTGTGTGTGTGTGTGTGTTTGGATCGAAATCCTCACAGTAGGTGCACTGTTAAAACCTTGGGTGTGAAAACATTCCAGCACAACCGATAGAAAAGTTCTCTAGCTATGTACGAACCCTGCTGCTGTGTGTCAACCAAAGACAGTTCAGTTTATGATGTCAAAACTTGAGTCCAAGTGTGGCTCGCTCAGAATTAATGTCAGGCGTTTTAGTTAACATTTAGCAGAACCTTTCGCTTCTTTTTTTTTATATGTACAAAATGTATGTATAAAAATGTGATAATTATTATTATTACTATTATTTTGTTTGAGTTGTGGTGGAGAAAACAGGCCATATTGGAGCCACCTGTGATCAAGAGTTCTTGACCTTGAACTGTGGGTAGTATTTATTTTTTTTTTTCCAGTTAAACAGTAGACTGGGCCTCAGAAGTCATACCTATATAATATGTTATTTTATTTCATCTTTAGTATCCTCTAAACCCAAGGGACACACATATATGTGTACATACATACACTTAAACAAATGGCCCCTCTTCACAAAAGTGCCCTTTTTTTTGGGCTAGTGTTAATTTGAGCCTAATTATGCAGGCGGTTGCGTGTAATCCTACCGTGTTTCTGGTGTCACGTATCCCTGTCTTTATTAGATCGCTGTAATTCCCAGTCGCTTGGCGAATGGGAACATGCTCTTGGCCATGACATGGGAAGGTAATAATGAGTCTTGCAGACATACCATGCTTTGAAGAGAGAGGCCATGACCTGTACGTCAGCATGGGATATGGGTGACTGGTGCCATGAAAAGGGCCATTGTCATCCGGAGAGAGAGAGAGAGAGAGAGAGAGAGAGAGAGAGAGCACGGTGGACTAGTTCGCTTTAGATGGAGATTACTAAAGCACATTTCTCAGTGTCTTCCTTCCTAGTAATATCTTACATTCTTTTGCTCTCCGACACTTTTCTTCTTATATTCCATTTGTTTCATTTATGGAGAAAAGGTAATGTCATAAAATGTCTGAGCAGATATATGAGTCATAGCAGCATTATTTCCCCATGTAACCCCACAAGTTGTCTCAAAACGTTGATGTCCGGTATAGTCATTTACAGTGAATGAAAAAAGTGAATGGAATATGTATGTGTGTGTATGTGTGCGTATGTTTGGGCGTAGCTACACACACACACACACACACACACACACACACACACACACACACACACACACACACACACATATATATGTCCTTGACAGCTACTCAGTTTGACCTATTGCACAGTCCCAGGTGGCTGTATCTTCTACAAATGAGGCCGCTCCAGGGGGGGATCTCCAGGGAAAGGGACCGGAACAGGCTCTAAAGTAAGATAGAATAGAATAGCCTTTATTTGACACATATACATTAAAGCACAGTGAAATTCTTTCCTCGTTGTTTTTTTTTTGGCTTAGTGCACAGGGTCAGCCATGATATAGCGCCACCTGGATCACAGAGGGTTAAGGGCCTTGCTGAAAGGACCCAAGGGTGGCAGCTTGACAATACCAGAGCTTGAACCCCCTGACACTTCAGATCAACAGCCCAGCACCTTAACCACTGAGCTGCACCCTCCCCAGATGTCTGTGTATCTTTGTATTAACCGCACTCATGTGTCAGAGCCTCTGTGGCAGATTAATATGGAATAATTGTGTAGCTCAGTATGTCCTTAAACACAACCTTGAACTCCTCCAAACAGATGTCATTCCTAAATATAAATGAAGTATTTTAGCGTCTATCCTGAAGATATTGGCTCTGAATACAGGTAAACCCAGGTGAGAGATCTGGTGAGACCTAGCAATTGTGCATGATTAGTCACACAACTTGTCTGAACTTGTCTCTCTCTCTCTCTCTCTAGTCTCTCTCTCTCTCATACTCTCACACTGTGTTGTTTGGTGATATGGTGTGTACCAAACTCGACATGGACCAGAGGAAGCAAAGGAAAGAGCTGTCTCAAGAGATCAGAAAGAAAATTATAGACAAGCATGTTAAAGGTAAAGGCCATATAAGACCATCTCCAAGCAACTAGATGTTCCTGTGAGTACAGTTGCACATATTATTCAGAAGTTTAAGATCCATGGGACTGTAGCCAACCTCCCTGGACGTGGCCGCAGGAGGAAAATTGATGACAAATCTAAGAGACGGATAATCCGAATGGTAACAAAAGAGCCTAGAAAGACTTCTAAAGAGATTCAAGGTGAACTTCATGCTCAAGGAACATCAGTGTCAGATCGCACCATCCGTCGTTGTTTGAGCCAAAGTGGACTACATGGGAGACGACCAAGGAGGACACCATTGTTGAAAACGAATCATAAAAAAGCAAGACTGGAATATGCCAAACTACATGTTGACAAGCCACAAAGCTTCTGGGAGAATGTCCTGTGGACAGATGAGACAAAAATCGAAGTTTTTGCCAAGGCACATCAGCTGTATGTTCACAGACGAAAAAATGAAGCATATCAAGAAAAGAACACTGTCCCTACTGTGAAACATGGAGGAGGCTCTGTTATGTTCTGGGGCTGCTTTGCTGCGTCTGGCACAGGGTGTCTTGAATCTGTGCAGGGTACAATGAAATCTCAAGACTATCAAGGAATTCTAGAGAGAAATGTACTAGCCAGTGTCAGAAAGCTTGGTCTCAGTCGCAGGTCATGGGTCTTGCAACAGGACAATGACCCAAAACACACAGCTAAAAACACCCAAGAATGGCTAAGAGGAAAAAATTGGACTATTCTAAAGTGGCCGTCTATGAGCCCTGACCTCAATCCTATTGAGCATCTTTGGAAGGAGCTGAAACATGCAGTCTGGAAAAGGCACCCTTCAAACCGGACACAACTGGAGCAGTTTGCTCATGAGGAGTGGGCCAAAATACCTGCTGAGAGGTGCAGATGTCTCATTGACAGTTACAGGAAGCGTTTGATTGCAGTGATTGCCTCAAAAGGTTGCGCAACAAAATATTAAGTTAGGGGTACCATCATTTTTGTCCATGCCTGTTTCATGAGTTTATTTTTTTACATAATTCTGTTGAAGCATGGTTGAAAAACAATGTCTGACTTTCATTGGTTAACATTTATAGAATTTTTATTTATTATTACTTTTGTCAGATTAAAGTTATTTCTGTGACCATTGTGACTTTTTCTTTCATTGACCAAAGGGTACCAACAATTTTGTCCACGTCTGTATATATATATATATATATATATATATATATATATATATATATATATATATATATATATATATATATATATATATAGATATGTGTGGATCTGGATGTTTCACTAGATCAGTGTTGGATTGTATATCTTATATCTATATATATATATATATATATATATCTATATATATATATATATATATATATATATATATATATATATATATATATATATATAAATATAATATATATTATATAAAACGATCCAATTCAGAGAAGTATTTTTTTCCCAGTGTGTTAAGTGACATGACGCAGATTTTGAACGACATTGTATCTCAAATGTTTATCATCACTTGGCAGCAGAAGTGAGACAGCTGGCTTGGGTGATACCAGGACGGTGGTATTAGATCAGGGTTGAGTTTTGAATGATACACAAAGCCCTGATATCAGTGTCATATTGAAAAGGGAAAAGGTGGGATAGATGACTGGATCTCACCTGGATACAGTATCTTACGTTCCACAATATTAGGTTTTAAGGAGCGCATATGGAAAACAGACTTAATTATGGTCTCGTTATTTATACATCAATAATAAACTTGATTGTCTGTCCATGAAGACATGACTTGAGCTTCAACGTCTAAGTGTCTGACATGACTGCTTTATTGTTAGTTCTATTATCAGTGACTTAAATTCACATCTTCTTAATCATATTATTTCATGTTTGACTGCTCTAGGTTGTCCTCAATCTGTCTGTCTGTCTATCAATCAGTATGTCTGTCTGTCTATCTATCTATCTATCTATCTATCTATCTATCTATCTATCTATCTATCTATCTATCTATCTATCTATCTATCTATCCGTCTGTCCGTCCATCCATCTATCTACCTACCTGTCCGTCCGTCCACTGGCCTATCTATCTATCTATCTATCTATCTATCTGTCTGTCTGTCTGTCTCTGTCTGTCTGTCTGTCTGTCTGTCTGTCTGTCTGTCTGTCTGTCTATCTCTCTGTTCGTCCATCCGCCCCCGCCCGTCCGTCCGCCTGCCATCCCTATGTCCGTCCGTCAGTCCACCTGCCTCTCTATCTATCTGTCTGTCTGTCTGTCTGTCTGTCTATATTAGCCTAGTGGTTAAGGTGTTGGTCTCTGGACCGGAAGAGCACAGGTTCAAACCCCACCACCACCAAGCTGCCTCTAGTGGGCGATTGAGCAAGGCCCTTAACCCTCAATTACTCAGTTGTAAGTCTCTCTAGATAAGGGCGTCTGAAAAATGCTGAAGATGTAAATGTAAATATATAAAACATATGGACATATATATAAGTGTTCTGAGTTTCTTCCCACCGGGGCCATCGAACTTGTGAACACTTAAATGCCATTTCTCAACTAAATAGAAACAGTAAATAGAAATAAATGCAATAACATCGGCACTTGAATGTTGTACTTTACTTATTTGTCTTAAAAATGTGCAATAACTTTTATCCTTTATCCTATACACAGAAACAATGAACATGATATATATACAGTATATTTAAGAATAAAAATAAATACATCTCTAGTCCAGTATCAATGTTCTTCTGTTGTTATTTCCTAAAATGAAAGGGAAGTTGTAAAACTCTTCTAACAGTTTTACAACTTTTATAGCTTTGAATCATTCCTGTAAAAACTCCCAGCCGCGACTTCCAGGTCCTGAGAGAATTTGAGAAAAAAAGGGCGAGGAGAGCTCATGTGAAGTTTTGCTGTTTGCTTGGCTTTGTGTAATATTCTTATCGAGATTTTTGTATCAACAATTGTTTTGACAGCCATCTTTATGGCACAACCTTGAGTTAAAAAGCATTACTGGTGCTTTCAAGGTGTACAAAATAAGAGCTATATAAATAAATCTATGAATAAAATCTCTAAAGTCATACAACTTTAATTACATTTGGACAAATTCTAGAATTCAACAGGGCTTTGGCATAATTTCATGGTTTTAATTGATAATTTAATGTGATAGTTTGACGTGTGGGGCACGGTGGCTTAGTGGTTAGCACGCTCGCCTCACACCGCCAGGGTCCGGGTTCGATTCCTGTCTCGGCCATGTGTGTGTGGAGTTTGCATGTTCTCCCCGTGCCTCAGGGGGTTTTTCTCCGGGTTCTCCGGTTTCCTCCCGGTCCAAAAACATGCACGGTAGGTTGATTGGCACCTTGGAAAATTGTCCCTAGTGTATGAATGTGTGTGTGTGTGTGTGAGTCCTGCGATGGGTTGGCATTCCATCCAGGGTGTATCCTGCCTTAATGCCCATAGACGCCTGAGATAGGCACAGACACCCCATGACCCGAGGGTAGATCGGATAAAGCGGTAGAAGATGAATGAATGAATGAATGAATGAGTTTGACGTGTATAGATTCCTCCTAATCTGTGTATATGATCTGTGTATCTATCTATCTATCTATCTATCTATCTATCTATCTATCTATCTATCTATCTATCTATCTATCTATCTATCTATCCATCATCTATCCATCCATCCATCTATATATCTATCATCCATCCATCCATCCATCCATCCATCTATCTATCTATCTATCTATCTATCTATCTATCTATCTATCTATCTATCTATCTATCTATCTATCTATCTATCTATCTATCCATCAATCCACCTACCTACCTATCTATCTATCTATCCATCCATCCATCCATCCATCCATCTATCTATCTAAAAAATAAAAAATATTAAAAGGTTGTTTTTGTATCTTAAGTTAATTTATTCTTAGATGGAGACTTAAAGCACTATTTGCATATTGTTAAGGGCGTCTGCCAAATGTTGTAAATGTAAATATAGTTTTGGATTCAGATCAAATGGAAACGCTGATTTAAAACTCGGGTGTACTTTATGTAAATTGTCTGTCGTGGGCAAAGAGAAAAATGCTAATCACGTTCCTTATCACAGGTCACATCCTATTATAAAATCCAGATCCGATGCCAATTCATATCCCAAAATACAGACTAATAACAATGCAATTAATATTCTCTTTGTCTATGTCCGGCGCCAGCAGCGGCCTATGACTCAGCGTTATTATCTTTCGTATGGGACTTAAAAATAAAAGCGTATCTTAAATAATCCAGTTCAACTATGTGCTACGTGCTGATCTGAATTATTCCACCGAGCCCTTCGGTGATCTCCTCAGCTGGAAGCCGGTCTTACTTTTCACAACCATCTCTCTTTTTTTTGTGCGTTTTTTTTTTCCATCAACATTTCCCAATCGATCGCCGCCCTGGTTAAGAGTTACCGCAACGATGTCCCGCAGGCCTTATCTAGGGCAGCTCAGCAAGACGAGCCGGACACCGCCAATCTAAGTAAACAGTTATAGATTTCAGGTCCCGTATGAAAACACGGCATACGCTGCTTTCTAGCAAGGTGGACTAAGGTGTTGTGAAATAGATGATTTCTCCGTTTTTTTTTTTCTTCTTTTTCCGAAAACAGCATCAAAGTCATGTGAGCAGGTATCAGAGACCATCCGGAGCAATAAAGCACAAATGATAAGGCTGTTGGGAAATGGTATCAAATCTGTGAACAGTGATAAACCATTTTAAAGATTTAAATCCATTTTAAATCTATCTATCTATCTATCTATCTATCTATCTATCTATCTATCTATCTATCTATCTATCTATCTATCTATCTATCTATCTATCTATCTATCTATCTATCTATCTATCTATCTATCTATCTATCTATCTATCTATCTATCTATCTATCTATCTATCTATTCTCTCTCTCTCTCTGGGTTCGATTCCCATCTCGGCCATGTGTGTGTGGAGTTTACATGTTCTCCCCGTGCCTCAGGGGGTTGTTCCTCCGGGTTTTCCCGTTTCCCCCCGGTCCAAAAACATGCACGGTAGGTTGATTGGAACCTTGGAAAATTGTCCCTAGTTTATGAATGTGTGTGTGTGTGTGTGTGTGTGTGTGTGTGTGTGTGTGTCCTGCGATGGGTTGGCATTCCATCCAGTGTGTATCCTGCCTTAATGCCCATAGACGTCTGAGATAGGTACAGGCTCCCCGTGACCCGAGGGAAGATGGGATATAGCTACATATTACATAGAAGATATATATATATATATATATATATATATATATATATATATAATATATATATTATATATATATATATATATAAATATCATTAAAATCATTCTTTCCCATATATACCTTCAATCAATTAAAAAAAAAACCACCAATATAATATAATAAATATAATGGCCATGATATTTAAAGTAGTTGTTACCTTCTTTTTTTCCTCGGGGTGGGTACTGGGGGTTTCTACGCTCGACTCTCTTTCTCTTGCCGAGATCTTGTTTTCGACCCGACCGCTCTGTGTGGCCTGAGAAAAACAGGAAGAGATCAATGGCAGATTATTAAGTGTGATATATGATTCAATAAAATCATTTAACAGGAACAGACCTTTGCATCTGGATATATATATATATATATATATATATATATATATATATATATATATATATATATATATAGATATATATATATATATATATATATAATATAAATGAAACGAGAAGTGAAACGTTGTAGAAATTGGGATCTCCACAAATTATAACTAATAAGTAAAGACGTTTTATTACTTTTATATCGGTCATTACAGTCTATGGATTGAAAGTGCTCACAGAATGAGTTATTTCGTCTCGCCAGTCATATTTCGTTAACAAGTACAGAGTGTAAACTTATTTCTGAACGCAGACTTTGTTCGACCCAACATTATGCCATGTCATGCCTATATTTCCATAGAATTGTAGGTTTTTTTCCCTAATGTGCAAACCAGTGGCGGGTGTGACAAAGAAAAACCCCCGGAGATGTCGTGGGAAAGAAACCGTCAGAGGAACCAGACACAAAACCCCGTTCTTATCCGAGTGTCCATCGTTGCTATTATTCATCCAAAATTGCACAACTGTTTATGCAACCTGATCCAATAATATTAGTCCTGATCCAATAATATTAGTCCTGATCATTAATATAAATCACTGTCAAATCCATCATAAAATTGCTTGAGGTGCCAGTAACATGGTTCTTTAGGCTGCCGATGTGGAATCATCAACACCACTCAGCTTCCAATAATAAGGATTTGCCACATAAACATTTTATATTTTTTATATTATATCTAAATTAGGTTTTCTATTGCTGTCCTGGTGATATTCACCTTCTTCTCAGCTCTGAACAGTTTCATAATCAGGTGAGGGAGGTGATAGCCCAGTGGTTAAGGTGTTGGACTCTGGACTCTGGACCGAAAGATCATGGGTTCAAACCCCACCACCACTAAGCTGTCACTAGTGGGTCCTTGAGCAAGGCCCTTAACCCTGAATTGCTCAGTTGTAAGTCGCTCTGGATAAGAGCGTCTGCCAAATGCTGCAAATGTAAATGTAAATACTCATTGCTGATGAAGAGCATCCACACTGCATGATGCTACACCCAGGATGCCTCAATCGATCCTCGCTATCTTGTATCTTCGGCCATACATATGGCAGAAAATTCTCCGTATCTGTTTTCCGAGGCCAAAGAAGTCCGACTGGGTCTCAACACACCAAAGAATGTTTATCAAATACCTTTTTTACTAGCTATAAACACAATGTAATATGTTGAGGGTAAGGCTGTCTTGCTTTTCTCCCTAAAAAGCCCTTTTTATTTGCAAACCAGGAAGTGCGTTCTCCAAACAACTCGTGCAAACACCAAAACATATTGGATTTCCTGCAAAAGCATGTCCTTCCCTCAAAATCCTTAGTTCTTATCACAAATGTATGCATTTGTGTCAAGGAACACGCCGTCGCCATCAGAACAACACGTCCTTCCGTCATTGTTTACATACAGAACAGTCAAAATGTTTATGTCAGTATGACAGCACGAGGTTTCAGTATTTCCTGATGTAACTACAGTTTAGATTACAGTGATTGTAAATGGACAAGTCTGAATTGATTGCAAGATTTAAGATTCATACTTTTACTGTAAAGGGAAATCATTCTTTCCCATATACCTTCAATCAATAAAAAAATCACCAATATAATATAATAAATATAATCACCATTAGATTTAAAGTAGTCGTTACCTTACAATAGGTTTGTAATTTTGTGGTTTGCGCTGAAAGTTGAGAAAATTCACCTTTGGTATGTTTTAGAGAATGTGTTGGTTTCATCTGCACAATTTTTCAATCCAAGACACATTTAAAAAAAAAAAGTGTAATAGTAAACTAGACAATTTGCATTTCCTGAAGAAAATGTGAGCTGCCGAGCAAACCGCAGTTAATATTTAGCGTCGACTTCAAAATGCTAGCTCGTTCGGAGAGACGAGTGTTTAGACACCAAAAACACCCGTTTTGTCGTTTTTCGGGAGGGGGAGGGGCCAGTGATGCATGTGACATCATCAAATTATCCGACGTCCCGCAAATCATTTACAAATGTCACATGACCCTGTGTCTGAGTTTACCTGTTTCGCGGGAATTTTCATGTTTGTGGCCACGTGATGTCATGCGGCCGTCATATGTTCGCAACCTATTCCAACTTACCTACGAGTGGATATGTCAAATGTGCATTTCGGGCGAACACGGGCCGAACAGCGGAGTGTTAAATTTCCACATTCATTCTCTACGGGGCAGGAATGTCATGAAAATTCCTGAAATTGCAAACAGGTGTGGGGTTCGGGAGGTATATGATCGTGATCCACTCTGGACCCCCTACGAGTGGATATGCCATATGTGCATGTCGGACGCTCACAAGCCGAACTGTGAGGCACGAAATTTCAACCCCATTCATTTTCTATGGGAAAAAATTCACCGCTTTTTGGTCCCGGGCTTCGGAATTCCGCGGGGCGATTCCTTATAAAAGTAAACGCACACCTCACAACCATCGAGGTCACACGATATGAGGTATGATTCGTGAGGATCGGACAAAAACTGCGGGACGAGGTACACGCCGAAAATTTGCCCGAAACCGGAGAGAGGTTATAATAGTGATGCTTTTGCAAACAACGAGCCAACCTATCCATCAATACTTAACATCTATCAAGACCATTTCTCAAATCCCCCGAATGCACACGATTCAATACATATTCATACAACAGAACATTTTTTTTTTTAATCTTCCTCAATCAAAGCCTGGTGTTAAAATCCAAAAAAAAGAAGTTGTGGTTAAAGCTTTGCAATTTTGCTGAGCTCGGCTAAATCGAGCAATCGCTTCAGGCTCAGCATACACAGCTTGCAAAATATGGAAGGAGGAAAAAAAAAAAGTAGACCCTGTGAACTCTATTTATAAGCTGCACTCAACTCGGCCTGAAGGGTCATAATTTACAGTTTTATTGCGACAGTAAAAGACAGGGAAATAAACTTTCATTTAATGTTTACTTCCCTGTCCTGTCCTGTTTTAGTGTGTTTATGTATCCATCTAGCTAGCTAGGTAGCTAGCTAGCTATCTACCTATAGATAGATAGATAGATAGATAGATAGATAGATAGATAGATAGATAGATAGATAGATAGATAGATAGATAGATAGATAGATAGATAGATAGATAGATAGATAGATAGATAGATAGATAGATAGATAGATAGATAGATAGATAGATACATATATGGCTGTAAAGATCATACCAGGTTTCTTTGCCTCACTTACAGGCCTTATGTACAGACAACACACTGGCATCAGGCATGATTGCACATGGTGTACAGATAAACAACAACAAACTCCAAAACACAGACAAAACATGTGTACCTTTTTCTTTCTGGGAAGTGGAGTAGGTGCTTTTGGTGTTGGGAAGGATGTTGACATGCTCTCAGTGTACGTCATGTCCATGTGGGCCTCCTGGGAACAAAACAATAATTGCAAAGCGTTCACATGAAGTCAGCAGTCTCCGCTTACAATGTTGAACAAGGGCATGTGGTACAGTTATGCACCTTATTTACCCTGAAATGAAATGGTGAATTACGGCAGGACTATGAAACTATGCAGGTCAAAAAACGATGGCCACAATCATGACCTGAACAAGGCCATCATGGGTAATGTGGTTCTGAGCAAGGTGGCCTGTTTGGCTTTTTCCCTGTACACTGCTGTGTTCCTATAGCTATCTTTCCAAAACACTGGAGCAACGGGGTCATGCTTGTCTGAATAATCTTGCACTGGTCGGTGCTCTCGTCGCCAGCATCATCAGCGCCTGCGTCAGCTAAACAGAAGCCCACATCTTGTGCCATCACCACAGTGTCAAGGTGACTTCCTGTCATGCATCACGCCACTACATAATCAGTAGGTGGGAAAACCAGTTTTACTGGGATGTTTACTGTGTAGAGACACATATTGTAAAAGCACATTTGAAGCATTATTATGATGGTATTTAGAAATATAAGATACATTTGTGCTATTTTTTTTTGGGGGGGGGGTCTGAATACACAGATTTGCATTCACATAGAAAAAAACTGGGCAAATGATTACACATTTCCAAATACAATGGTACCTCGGGTTACAAAAAGCTTGTATTCTGAAACGATTTTCCCCATAAGAAAGCATGTAAATTCGGATAATCCGTTCCAGACGAGGAAAAAATACTACTTTTACAATGATAACGCACATGCACTAATATTATTTAATAATAGTGTTTAATAATTGTGCTTTAATATCCTAAAGAGGAAGATATTCTTTACTGGGTACTTTACCTTTGAGAAAGTGGATAATGGCGTACATCAAGTTTATACGCACTAAATAATAATAATAATAATAATAATAATAATACACAAGATACACTATGGTGAAGTTTGTACAGTACAGTGTATAAAATGTCCGCCCTAAATAATATTGAATATTAACGAAACAAAGACAGTGTTAGAGATAACACTAAGACAACGCTCTTGCTATGAACTGAGTGGTTATAACCAGTGTTGGGAAGGTTACTTTGGAAATATAATAGATTACAGATTACAAATGACCCTATTCAAAATGTAATAAGTAATTTAAGTTTTCAAGTACTTTATAAAAGTAAAGTAACTGATTACATTTTTGATTACTTTCATTTGTCCACTAGGTGGCGCTTAGTGGAATTAACATTCGGGGATTTGTAATCTTTAGCATTTTCAAAAGTAATTTAATTATATGTTTTTTTTCTCAGTACTGTTACTTTTGTTTTGTAATTAAATTACGTAACGCCGTTACATGTAACATGTAAGTTACTCTCCAACACTGATTGTGTTGATGGGTACATTTTTTTACTCGTATATTGGGTTACTCGTATACTGATGCACTCATAACCCGATGCTCCACTGTATAATATTTTTAGAACATTCCCGAGTGGCTCTTTTTGGGAAGAAAATAATGGCAATGTATGAAAAGAAGTGCAATCGTCCAGCCAGACATGAAACGTGTACTTTTTGCACCACAATAGTGCTTCAGTTCTATGACCATATAATAGTTGTATGCAAATCTTTTTCATACAACGCTCTTTATTATAGTGATAGTTATTGATAGTTCTAAACAGCACTCACGGGGACTTTTAAGTTTGTTTTTTTTTTCACCACATGCTATTGATTGATTTAATCAAGGATTCATTAAAAATTCATCTGAATTCATGTGCATTTTTAAAGTGGCCTGGGTGGCATTTACACACCCAGGAGGTTCAATTATTCGCATTATTCCGACATGACCTTATAATAAAGAGAATAAATCTTTTATTCGGAAGAGTGTGTTAAAGTGCAATTTCACCCAAAAAAGTAAACATTAATAAACCCTTCCATCTTGTTAGTAATACCATGCTTTCCTTAAAGTCATGTGTAAATGTGCAAAACCTGACTAGCATTTCTCAGCACCCACTTTGACCACGATGATGTTTGCAGGCTTGGTTTTAGGCTGCTCCTGTCCTCCGTCTGGCTCAAAGATGGTGCTGTATTTCTCAATGAGCCTGGCCGTGATCTTATTACAGACATCCTGCTCCTGGATGCCTTCAAAACCAAGGGACACGCTGCGGAAGAAAACACAGCTCAGTTACGCTCAATTACACCAGTGCAATCAAATGCACCGTCATCCAAACAGTTCTGTATCCAAGAACAGTGAAAATGTCCATGTACAAAGATGACACGTTCTCTGGTTTTAGATTTGCGGACAAACATCAACCCACATTCATTCATTCATGGTTTATCCAAGCATTCATTTAACATTCCTATTAAATAAACCAGAAGGGGAACGGTGGTTTAGTGGTTAGCACATTCGCCTCACACCTCCAGGGTCGGGGTTCGATTCCCGTCTCGGCCATGTGTT
>JACRUU010000011.1:3917675-3948068 GCA_030449085.1 Kryptopterus vitreolus | reverse complement strand
GGGCTTTGCGGTTTTGGTGTGGGCTTTGCGGTTTGGTGTGGCTTTGCGTTTTGGTGTGGGCTTTGCGGTTTTGGGGTGGCTTTGGGTGTTGACTTTGGGCGGTTGGCGGTTTTGGTGGCATGGGCTTTGCGGTTTTGGTGTGGGCTTTGAGGTGTTGGTGTGGGATTTGAGGTGTGTGGCGGGGATTTGAGGTTTTTGTGTGGGATTTTTGAGGTGTTGTGTGGGATTTGAGGTGTTGGTGTGGGATTTGCGGTTTTGGTGTGGGTTTGCGGTGTTGGCGTTGGCTTTGCGGTTTTGGTGTGGCTTTGCGGTGTTGGTGTGGGCATTTGCGGTGTTGGCGTGGGCTTTTGCGGTTTTGGTGTGGGCTTTGCCGGTGTTGGGTGGGCTTTGCTGTGTTGGTGTGGGAGGGTTTGCCTTTGAGGTGTTGGCGTGGGCTTTGCGTTTGGTGTGGCCTTTGCGGTGTTGGTGTGGGCTTGGGTTTGCACGGTTTTGGTCGTGGGCTTTGCGGTTTTTGGTGTGGGGCTTTGCGGTTTTGGTGTGGGCTTTGCGGTGTTGTGGTTTGCGGTTTGGTGTATGGGCTTTGCGGTTTGGTGTGGGCGTTCTTTGCGGTTTGGGTGTGGGCTTTGAGGTGTTGGTGTGGGATTTGCGGTGTTGGTGTGGGATTTGAGGTGTTTGTGTGGGCTTTGTGTTTTGGTTGGGCTTATGCGGTGTTGGTGCTTTGCGGTGTTGGTGTTTGGCTTTGCGGTTTGTGGGTGGGCTTTGCGTTTTCCCTTTGCGGTTTTCCCTTTCCGCTTCCGCTCCGGGGCCCCCCCCCCCCGTGTGCGTGTCTCCCTCCCCGTGCCGCTGCTCTCGCGCGTTTGCTCTCCCCCCCGCGCTCCACGGCCCGGTTCTGCGGTTCGCCCGCGCGGTCCCCATTCCTCCCGCTGCGCTGTTTCCCCGTTTCTCCGGCCCCTCCCGCGCTCGGCTCCTGCCTCTCCCACCCCTTCCCCCGTCCGTCTCCCTTTTGTCGCCTCTGTCCTGTCCTTTGTCCTGCCTTCCTGCCCGCTTCCCCCTTCCTCTTGTCCCTCCGTCTCCGTTTGCCGCGTTGTTTCCTCCTTTCCTCTTCCCTTCCATTTCCTTCCTTCCTTCCTTCCTCTTCTCCCGCTCTCTCCGCTCTTCCCTCGTGTCACGGGGAGGTCTGTGTCTATCTCAGGCATCTATGGGCATTAAGGCAGGATACACCCTGGATTGGAATGCCAGACCACACACACACACACACACTCATACCCTAGGGACAATTTTCATTCCAAGGTGCCAATCAACCTACCGTGCATGTTTTGGACCGGGGGAGGAAACCGGAGAAAAGAACCCCTGAGGCACGGGGAGAACATGCAAACTCCACACACACATGGCCGAGACGGGATTCGAACCCGGATCGTGGAGGTGTTGGATGCCCCCTCTCACTTTTTGGGAGATAAAAATAAAAGAGCACAGAATCAGAGTGTAGCATTATCCTGAACAGAATGTGTCCCTCTGATGTACATTTCAATTTTCCTGCTGTCTGATTATTTAGACAGAGATCTGACCCGTAGCTCTCTCTCTCTCTCTCTCACACACACCCACACACCCACACACACACACACCACACACACACACACACACACACACACACGATTGGTCTGATGTTTGGCATGAATCCAGACCGGATTGCTCCTCCCTGCTGCTCTCTACTGGTCACAAAAAGCAGCACAGGCTTTTACAGACTAAACAGGAAAAAAATTCTACGTTTTCAAACAAATACAACAATTTCAGTGTGACAAATCTTTTGACAAATCTTGCAATGTTATTGTTATAATGATTATAATATATAACTATATATATATATATAATATAGTATGGGAGGTGGTATAGCCCATTGGTTAAGGTGTTGGACTCTGGTGACCAGAAGATCACGAGTTCAAACCCCACCACCACCACTAGCTGCCATTAGTGGGCCCTTGAGCAAGGCCCTTAAACCTCAGTTGCTCAGTTGCAAGTCGCTCTGGATAAAGGGCGTCTGCCAAAATGCCACAAATGTTAATGTTAATGTATATAAATTATAACTAATAACTAATATAATTAATCGTATTGCCAAAAGGATATGTTTGATAGTGATATATTTGCTATATACATCACTAATACCCGTTGTATACCAAAATAATAATAATAATAATAATATAATAATAATAATAATATAATATTACTGAATGGGCCTGATTGGGTGGAATGGGCTTTTATATTTTCTCGATAACGGTGATAATGTGGATGGGGGGGGGGGGGTTAAGATAATGGGGGGGGGGGGGGGGTTAAGGAATTTAAAATGACTTAGAACATCTAATTTGTGTATCTAATTAATAATAACATGTAAATCAGCGTCTCTAAAATCCCGACTTCAAACACATCATTAACATTATTCATTATAATAGCAGATATCAATGAATACAACAATTCTGTGTATATTAATAGATTTGAGCGATTGCAAGGTAGTGGAAAGGAAGAAGGAGGGAGGAGGAGGAGGAGGGGAAAAAAAGCAATGTGAATATGAGATAACACAGCTGTTGATCCCGGACCTGAAAAACACCTGAAACAGATCATGAACTACAAGTTAAATCAGAGGAAACACAGAAGCATGAAGGTCAGAGAGAGAGAGAGAGAGAGAGAGAGAGAGAGAGAGAGAGAGAGAGAGAGAGAGATAGAGAGAGAGAGTTGAGAGAGAGAGGAGAGAGACAAGAGAGACGAGAGAGAGAGACAAAGAGAGAGAGCAGGGGAGACAGAACAGCGATAGAGTGAGAGAGAAGGAGACAGAGAGAGATGAGAGAGAGAGAGATCGAGAGAGAGGAGAGAGAGAGAGAGAGAGAGAGAGAGAGAGAGAGAGACAGAAGAGAGAGAGAGAGAGGCGGAGAGAGAGAGAGACAATAGAGAGAGATAGAGAGAGATAGAGAGAGAGAGAGAGAGAGAGAAGAGAAGAGGAGAGAGAGAAAGTGTGAGAGAGGAAGAGCGAAGAAGAGAGGAGAGATTCGAGAGAGAGCGAGAGAGAGAGAGAGAGAGAGAGAGAGAGAGAGAAGAGAGAGAAGAGAGAAGGAGAGATAAGAGAAGGAGAGAGAGAAGAAGAGAGAGAGAGATAGAGAAAGAGAGATATGAGAGAGGAAGGGTGAGAAGACAACCAGGAGAGATAGAGAGAGAGAGGAGAGGAAAGGAAAGGAGAGAGAAGTGTGGGAGAGACAGGAGATAGAGAGAGAGAGATAGAGGAGAAGGAAAGATAGGATAGAGAAAGAGAGAGAGGACAGAGAGAGACAGAGGAGAGGAAATAGATAGAGAGACAGGAGAGAGGAGAGAGTGGAGAGAAGAGAGAGAGAGAGAGAGAGAAAATGAGAAAATGAAAAGTAAGATGAGTATGTGAGAGTGAGACAGAGTGAAAGAGAGTGAAAGCGAGAGAGAGAGAGAGAGGAGAGGAGAGAGAAGCGAGCAATGAGAGAAGAGAGAGAGAGAGAGGAGAGGAGGGGGGGGGAAGAAAGAGATGGAACGCCAACCCATCGCAGGGCACACACCACACACACACACACACACACCTCACACACCCACATTCACACACTATGGGACAATTTTCCAAGGTGCCAATCAACCTACCGTGCATGTTTTTTGGACCCCGGGGAAACCGGAGAACCCGGAGAAAAACCCCCTGAAGTCACGGGGAGAACATGCAAACTCCACACAACACCACACACACATGGCCTGAGACGGGAATCGAACCCGACCCTGGCGGTGTGAGGCGAACGTGCTAAACCACTAAACCACCGTGCCCCTTCTGATATTAATAATCACATCAGTTTGACTGTGGGAGGATTGGAGTTACCTGATTGGCTGATTTGACCTTGTGTAACAGTCCTGTGGGACGTAGTGAAGTACTTTCTTACTGTACTTACGTCTATGTTTCCGGGATCAGTACTTTACTTCACTATATTATTTACTTCACTATTTATTTACTTCACTATTTATTCATTGTTGTTTTTTTTTTCCAAACCAGACTTGTTACTTTAGTGTTAATCCTTTTTCTTCTATTTCATCAAACTATTTCCAGTTCAATACATCACTGGTGCATCACTATACTGGTATATATTCATTCATTCATTCATCATCATTCAACTTCTATCATTCATCTACTGCTTATCTATACCGATCTTCCCTCGGGTCACGGGGAGCGGAGTCTGTGCCTATCTCAGGCGTCTATGGGCATTAAGGCAGGATACACCCTGGATGGAATGCCAACCCATCGCAGGGCACACACACACATTCACACACACATTCGGGACAATTTTCCAAGGTGCCAATCAATCCCAACCTACCGTGCATGTTTTTGGACCGGGAGGAGGAAACCGGAGAACCCGGAGAAAAAACCTCCTGAGGCACGGGGAGAACATGCAAAACTCCAAACTCACACACACACATGGCCGAGACGGGAATCGAACCCGGACCCTGGCGGTGTGAGGCGAACGTGCTAAACCACTAAATGCCACCGTGCCCCACTACTGATATTAATAATCACATCATATTACTGTGGGAGGATATGGATTACCTATATGGCTGATATTGACCTATGTGTATACAGTCCTGTGGGACGTATAACGACTTACAACTGTAGCTACGTCTAGGTTAAGGGATCAGTACTTGCTCACTATATTATTTACTTCACTATTTATTTACTTCAGCTTGGTATTCGGTGGTGGTGGTTTTTTTGAACCCACTGATCTTTCCGGTTTCTTCAGAGTCCAACACCTTAACATCACTGTGCATCACTATACTGAATATCAATCTCTATTATACATTCATTCATCTTCTTCCTCGGGTCACGGGGAGTCTGTGCCTATCTCAGGCGTCTATGGGCATTAAGGCAGGATACACCCTGGATGGAATGCCAACCCATCACAGGACACACACACACACACACACACATACACACACACACACACACACCACCACTGCGACAATTTTCAAGGGACAATTTTTGGACAAGGTCAATCAACGAAACCTAACCTGCATGTTTTTGGACCGGGAGGAAACCAGAGAACCCGGAGAAAAAACCCCTGAGGCACGGGGAGAACATGCAAACTCCACACACACATGGCCGAGACGGGAATCGAACCCAGACCCTGGCGGTGGTGTGAGGCGAACGTGCTAACCACTAAACCACTTTTTTCTTTTATGTTTACATGTTTTATGGTTGTAAGATGAAATTTCACTGCATGTGCTGCTGTGTATGTATGTATGTGACAAATAAAGTCTATCCTTCTTCCATTACTACTCACTCAGTGTCGCCTGATCTCTCAGCTGTTTGTGACGGACACACACACACACACACACACAAGCTTCGCCGTGTCGCCGCTGATCGAATAACTTGTGCGAATGCAAGCGCGCTTTTTGTTTTTGTTTTTGTTTTGTACCACTTGCTAATTCTCGACCAAATGCGGTCGGTGCAATAAAACAACAAGACAGGGTGGTTTTCCAAAACAAGATACTTTATAGTTGATGTCAAAGACAAATGTTAGAGCAAAGGTCCCAAGAAAAAAAATGTCTTCTGTAACAATGGAAACAAAATCAAAACAAAGTGATAAAAAATAATATGCATTTCTTACGTCTGTAAACCTAGAACTGCTCTCGAGCCACAGTGGTCATAGATATATTACTGGCTATAAAGGGAAGTACAGGCTGAGGATGACATACCTGTCAAAACATCTGGAAAAAGCCCTTTGATGACTCCAGATGCTCTTCACTCAACCCAAAAATACATCCAAAGGAG
The DNA here is from genome assembly GCA_030449085.1 of Kryptopterus vitreolus. Classification (NCBI taxonomy): domain Eukaryota; kingdom Metazoa; phylum Chordata; class Actinopteri; order Siluriformes; family Siluridae; genus Kryptopterus; species Kryptopterus vitreolus. Next base: position 3,942,256 of record JACRUU010000011.1, on the reverse strand, counting down.
GTGGGGGAGGAATTATATATATATATATATATATATATATATATATATAATATATATATATATATATATATATATATATATAAAATCACACAGGCATAATATGTAGTGTGTAGTTCACCTAAAACAAAGTTCTACATAAATACAATAAAATCTGTTGTCTGTATGTCACAAGTGCTAGATAGTTTGTGTTTTTGTAAAATATTCAAATGTTTTTTTGAAATTGTTTAGCTTTCTCTATTCCTTTTTTCTGTTTGTTTGTTTTTTTTTTCTCCTCCTTTTTTTAATTTTTATTTTTTTAAACAAGTAAAAAGCACATGTCGGACACAAGTAGCATCGTTCTTTCTGCTTCCTGACCACAGAACAACAGACGAGAAAAGCAGTCGTGTTCCGAGCCGGTCTCTCCGATGCTAGGAAAACAAAAAACAAAAAAACAAAAAGAAAAGTCTCGTCCTACAGTGCTCATCGGTTGTGCAAATATGTTACAAGGACAGACAGGCATGCCGACATATAAACCATGCAGAGGTGGAGCAAAGAGAACGATACGGAAATGTACCCAGGCCTGAGGATATTATATATATATATATATATATATATATATCTATATATATATATATATATATATATATATATAATATATATATAAAAACAAAACAAGCTAGGCCCAGATTTAATGGCAAATTAGCAGGAATGACGCGTCATCGCGAAAAGGAAATAAATGGAATGTGGGTTGTTTTTGTTTTGTTGTTTGTTGTTTTTTTTTTTATGCTGGGTAGAGAAACCAGATATACAAAAGGGTTTTTGACGGAAGAATGAAAGGATGAAAATGGCTGCCATCGTTCAGGATACCGTTTGTTAAAACAGCGATGTGTAAGTTCTGGTCAAGTGAGCCGTCTGAGTCGCTACTTCATTAAGAAACACTGATTAAAGCTTTTGGCGAAACTCTCCATCCATGACTGTTTTATTTATTTATTTATTTTTTAGTGCGAACCGTATATAAAAAAAAAAAAAAAGAAGTGAGGCGTGACTAGGAAACACTGCAGCTTTTTTTTGTGTCTTCTTGTTGATCATGCTACAGTACAACAATAACAAGTAAATCTCACTTCAAGTGCTGACTCGAGCAGCTGCGTAATACGACTGCAGCCTGCGAGAATTTTGGATGCATCGAAGAAGAGGAAAAATGTCATTTGGTCTACTCTGACAAACTCGCCAGAACATTCACAGAGCAAGGCTGAAGCTTGTGTTCTTCAGTAGATATTAGGCATAAAAATCAAACAAAAGGTTGCCGCTTTATGAAGGTGCCGCGGTAAAAAAAAAAAGCCCCAAAAAAACGACGGCGACGTCGTCGGAAAGCGGTGCGGCGCGTCTAAACCGACGGCAGCCAGGAGGAGAGCAGAGTGTGTACACTGAGCAGATATACGAGCATATCACCTTGCACTTTCAAACGTTTTTTTTTTTCTTTTTTTTTTTCTCCAAACATGATTGTAATTTTTTTTATAATATATATCTATAGATCATTTTTTTAATATATAAATCTACTATAAACAGAACATATAGTAAATACACAATTGTCGGAATCATTATACAAAGTAAAAATCTCAATTTCGCCCTCCCAAAGAAAACCCCAGCATATATGTGTGTGTGTGTGTGTGTGTGTGTGTGTGTGTGTGCGCGTGTGTGTAAAAAGGCTGCGAGATCCAAACTGGGATCTCTTAAGCATGTAAAACGACATTGTCGACTGTACAGAGTGTAACAGGGAATCGATGGTCGAGGAAAGATGAGGGAGAGGAAAAAAACAAACAAAACAAATAAAATTGAGAAACAAAAACGAAACTGGCAGAATGGAGTAGTCATGCGGTATACTTTTAAAAAACCAATGCAAATCATGTGTCCTTCGTTAATATGCCCTTCTCCCATCTCATGTATGAGACTACATATATATATATATATATATATAGATATATATATATATATATATATATATATATATATATATATATATATATATATATATATATATATTATAACAACACCAAAAAGTTTGAACGATGACAAAGGGACAAAGGTAGTTGCCAAGAGGCTGAACATGAGTTGGGATGGGGGGGGGGGGGGTGTAGAGAGGGGGGGGGGTTCAAACATGAACAGCCCGGTATGTGTTTTAATCAGTCCACAGTGTGATATGTGTTCAATCAGTGTCAAAGTGAGTGATGTCGTCAGCGAGCATGCTTGTATATTTATATATATATATATATATATATAAATATATACACACACACACACACACACCACACACACACACACATATATAGGTAAATGGATCATTAAATGCATACATAATGCTGCCATGCAGGTGCTCCATACCTAACAGTATGCACTCAGAGACTCATGCGAGGAGTGTCACAGCCGTCTCCGTGTGGATTTTTAGCATCCTTATCAGGGTGAAGGCTGGTGGTCCGATTTACTTCCTGGATTGTGTAACACGTGTGCACGCTTTCACTTTCTCTCTCACACACACACACACACACACACACACACACGGTAGCACCTGCGTGTAGTGAAAGCCATAGGGACGTCCACTGGATTGCAGGAAAACATCACACTGGGGCCACCCAGCACCCAATCTATCTGCTGGAAGATGTGAAGGCTCGACGGTATATTTTAAAACGTTTTGTTTGTTTGTTGTTTTTGTTGTTTTTTCCAGCCCTTATGCTCCTATTTGAAAGACGCCAATGAAAACTGGCCATCCGGACAGAAGGTTATTACCGGTGATTAGCTAGCACTATCCGAAAGTAAATGAACACATTCATACCTATTACAAAAGAAATGTGGAAAGAGAGGAAAAATACATAAATAGATCAACGTTGTTGTTGTTTTTTTTCATAAATCTCTAGAAGATAAACATGTTAACAGTCCTATCATGGTAACGCCTGCAGGTTTAAGTGGCACTGAACTACCGGGTTAGATCTAGCACATGCGTTTTTTTTTTTTTTTTTTGTTTTTTTTTTGTTAGTGCGCGTTCCTCTACTGGTCTACTGGGAATGGTGTTCAGTGACAGTGCATGCGAGTCGACGGAGACGGTGGTGGTGATGGTGGTGGTGCATGGGTGGTGTATATAGGGGGTATCGATTTTGGTCAGAGAGTTCGAGCAAGTCGCTACAAAAAAGAACAAAAAATCGGGGGTGGGGGGTGGGGGAGGCGGTGGTGGGGGGTGGGGTTAGGGGGCTGCACTTGCTCTCGAAAGCATATAGAAAGAAATCGCTAGAAAAGCGCTTCCAACAATGTTTGCCTTGGATATGGCTGGCAACTACCTTCTTGGTTATTTCAAAAGTCCAAAAGCATCGGGAAGAGGAAAAACAAACAAAAACAAAATGATGCAGAGGGGAAAAAAAAGGAATAAAAATGATGATAATGTGTGTGAGACACGTACAAGTCTGCAGGACATTCCTGGTAAACATGCAAAAGGGCTTTCTGTCCTTCGGGGGGGGGTGTGTGTGTGTGTGTGGGGGGGGGGGGGGGGTTATGCTCCATCCATTCCCACTCCTGGAAAGAAAGAAAAAAAAACCCAACAAAAAAAAACGGAGGAGTGGGTTGTGGGGGGGCGCAAGAGGGACCCCCGATGGCCTTCCCCTTATGGAACTAGTTTAAGGCAAATGTTCTTCTCAAATCGTCATTAAATCCACCTGTAAAAAAAGGCACAAGCTCTCAGTGTCTCTCTCTCGCGTGTGTGTGTGTGTGTGTTCGAGGGGTTTCAGACAAGCTGCTTCGTCAGCCTTTGTCGTCCGCACATCCTCTACATTTTTCTACCTCTCTCTCTCTCTCTCTCTCTCTCTCACCGTCGCCCATGTCTCCGGCCTCTCCGCTTAAACCATCTGGCCAAAAGCATCCAGAAGTCAAAAACAAGAACAAACAAAAAATAAAAACAGGTTCCCAAATCGGAATGAAACAGCACCAGTCACTTTTCCCTCCTCAAGAAACGACGAGTAAAACAAGGAGACGCGGAAAAACAAAAGCGGACACGGCCACGACAATGTCCACAGCTGAAACCATGCGGACGTTAGTGGCCATGAAAAGAAGAGTGTTTTTTATTTATTTATTTTTTTGAAAGCACCAGCTCTCGCAGCGAGTCGCAAAATCCACATCCTGTTCGAACGCAGGCGTCTGTGTGGACAAAAAAAAAAAAGAAAGAAAGAAAGAAAAAAAAGGGAGGCCTGGACACGTTCCCCGCTCTAGACAGACTAAAAACCGCAGAGGTTTCTTCCACACTGGTGTGCTTGGATCGCATTTTTTCTTTTGTATTTTTTTGGAGACACGTCTTCGCTCTGTTTTGCTTGCCGTGCTGAAAAGGCACTCGGACGCAGCGGTGCCGTGGAGCCCGGAGCGGCCAAAATGAAACTTGTGTGGAGAGAGCAGAGTTGAGGTCGCACACCATTGAGAGGCTATGAGCCAAAGGAGGTCACCCAGTCGAGCCTGGTCGCCCTTGTCCATCTACAGCGGTGGCTCTTCCTCCATCGGCTCCTCTTCAGACCTGCGATACGCACGCGCAAAGCCGTTATTTATTTTTCACCCTCCACTTCGACACACGAAAGCCGTCACAAAAAAAAAAACACACACACTCGTTCTTACCTTTTCCCCATGTTCTTGGTAGCTACAGACAATGACGCCATGGCGGTTACAGTTTCGGCCTCCTCCGTCTCGCACTTCTGAGCCTCGATCAGGGAGTAACCCATCGTCGAAACGCTGCGCTGCAGGCAGCGCCAGTACTTGCCTTTAACACACAAACACACACACACACACACACACACCAAGACTGTTAGATTCCTCCAGAAGTACTTGGTGTTCCACATAAGATCCAAGATCGTCCACTTACTATGGGCTTCCACGACTTTCTCCATGGAGCGCACGGCGTTGAGATTGGGCCGTTGCTGAATAACCTTCTCAGCTAGTGGTTCCAGCTAGGGACAACAAATCACAACAGTGTTTACGCCTCTAATGTTTTTCACCACACACACACACACACACACACACACACACACACACATGTATACAGCCTAGTTCATGCATCCCGGGATTTTTTTTATGCAAAGGCATGGCGCATTTCCATCACTCTTCACGAGGTGGTATAAAAGGAATCATTCGCAAAACTGTAATGGAACGTATTTCCAGGTCACATGATCTACCGCGCCTTGACATGGGCGTGATGCTGGAGGTGCTATAAGAGGCGCTTGTGCACTGCACAGCTCAAAAAAAAGGGGACGCGTTCATCCGGAAATTCTCAATCCACAGTGAAATTGCGCACTATTACCTCCCAGAACAAAAGTATACGTGGCCACGCCCAAGTATAGGGGGATCGCCTCGCTATTAATCCTTGTATAACATACCTACGTCTACGATTACTAATATAAAAACGCCTAATATATATATATATACATATATAAGTATAAGTGATATAAGTAATCCTGCCGATATCCGTCTCTATTATTTTAACGATTTATCGTGGATATGGTTAATGGGAATTTTTTTATCGACCTTTAGAAAATATCGCAAAGGTTTTGCGCAAATTTGTAACGGAAACGCGCCTACCGTCTTCCCCTACGATTGCTCACACTGTTTACATCACAATATTACATTGTTTATTTTCACCGCATAGAAATCTGCACAGAATCCTTTTTTGCACTTTTGTTTTTTGGTTAGCTTGTCTATTTTTCGTTCTGTTTTAGTTTAGAGTTTGTGTTTCCTTTCACTATATACAGCACTGTATATTGTTAAAATGACAATAAGGCCGAACTGACTTGTGAAAAAAAAAAAAAAAAAACCCTGTATGCAAGTGAATGTTGACTGACGGTTTCCATAAACATGCGACCGTACACTTACAATTGGGCAAACCGGGCAAGCGAGAGCTCTTTCCTAGCCAATCAGGTCTCGTGACTGGTCTCAAGGACCTCAGCAGTGGCAACCTGGTAGTGCTGGGATTCGAACACATGACCTTCTGATCAGACGTTATTACCGTCTGAGCTACAACTTCCCTAACGTTGTTACTGACATTTGTGAAGGTTAGGGGTTTGAGTCCCGGTATCACAAAGATGCCACTCTTGGGTCCTTGAGCCCTCTGTGCTCCAGGGGGCGCCGTATCATGGCTGATCCTTCGCTCTGACCCCAGCTTCCGAAGCAGCTGGGATACTGTACTGTAACGTATATGTGGCAAATAAAGGCTATTCTTCCCAGTAAAGACCTACACTTTTACTCAGCGCTTCACTTATAATAATAGGGAGGTGGTGTGTAGCCCAGTGGTTAAGGTGTTGGTCTCTGGACCAGAAGATCACGGGTTCAAACCCCACCACCATCACGCTTCCACTAGTGGGGCCCTTGAGCAAGGCCCTTAACCCTCCATTGTAAGTCGCTCTGGATAAGAGCGTCTGCCAAATGCTGCATCTCCAAAGGGTGACCAGTATGACCAGGGTTCAAGACCAAATGGCAAGGAGACAATGAAGAATCTGTAGAACAATTTGTTTATTAAAAGAAATGTGGATAAAGGAAAGCGGATGGCCATGTAAAAATAAATAAATAAATAAATAATCTAATCCTACAGTGTAATAAGCGCCTTCCTTTTTTTTTTTTTTTTTTTTTTTTTTTTTACGAAACAGGGATCCTAGAAAGAGTAGTGCTCCATATAGTGTTGGAGAAACCAGAATTACAGTAAGATTTATTCCTGTATAAATGCAGCAGTGTTTCTCCTACTGCAATAATAATGTGTGAATGGGGAAGAACTAAATGGAGAAGTGTTTCGTGCTTGACTTGTGGATGTCTGCCATGCGCATTCGGTACAGAGCAGATGAGGAACGCCAGAGTTAAATGTGCTGGACTGAAGTGGAGCCCAAGGGCTGTGGCTGGCCGACAGAACAACCAATGGCAGACAATAGAGCACAGTGTTGAGCCACTGGCATTGAGCAGACTGGGAGCGCAGAACAGAAGAGCGCCCAGCCCTGTTTCACGTTTGGCACCTGTACTCAAAAAAAAAAAAAAAAAAAAAAAAAAAAAAAGGAGGGGGGCGCCATAACCAGAAAATTTCAACGTTGAGGAATTTCTGCTTTCCCTCAGACAGACACTGCGCTTTCTCGCGTGGTAAGCTAATCAGCCGCCTCGGTGTTTCTCCAGCCAGGTGGTCATCTACTCATGATGCCCTGCTGTGCGGATTCCATCCTTCTCACATTCTGACAGAAATCTCTCAATGCATCGCCGTCCCCAACCTCCTCCTCCCATCGCCACCGCCCCCGCCCCTTCCTCCAGACCCACACCTGGTGTGATCCGGTCCGCTCTGTCCATCAGTTTGGACTGCGATCACGGCGCTGTAAACTTTAACGGGTCTTGTCGGTTCTCCCCGAGCGACTCGGCAGGGACGGAATGCGAGGCGCCCCCCCCCCTCCCCCGGGATACAGGGGTTATTAGAGTTCCTCCGACTCCAACTCCGAGGACCCGTACACTTTCCGAGATAAGGAATCACTTTTGCACCGAATCCAAATCTGTCTTCTTGACAAATGCAATCTAAACTCATAGCAATGATATCAAACGGCCTTTGCAAACCAAACTCTGCATGGGAACATCATGTGCAGAAAATGTATAACGCTTGAGATCATCTGGGGTGTTTTTTTTGGGGGGAGGTTATTAGGAAACGTTCCCAAAGCGTATATTCATTCATTCATTCATTCATCTTCTACCGCTTTATCCCATCTTCCCTCGGGTCGCGGGGAGTCTGTGTCTATCTCAGGCGTCTATGGGCATTAAGGCAGGATACACCCTGGATGGAATGTCAGCCCATCACACACACACACACATTCATAATTTTCCAAGGTGCCAATCAACCTACCGTGCATGTTTTTGGACCGGGACCGGAGGAAACCGGAGGGGGGAGGGAAACCGGAGAACCCGGAGAAAAACCTCCTGAGGCACGGGGAGAAAAGAACATGCAAACTCTACACACACATGGCCGAGACGGGAATCGAACCCGGACCCTGGCGGTGTGAGGCGAATATGCTAACCACTAAGCCACCGTGCCCCTCCAAAGCGTATATTATATATTATTATTCACAACGAGCTCGTTTCAACGGGAGGGCGAAAAAAAAACCCCACGCGTGTTTACAGTAACTGCTAGGTAAACACATGGATAACCTCATCGCTGACTGGGAACAATTAGCCTATTAGGCTGTTGTTTATCAAATAATTACTAGGAACCACAGGTTGGAGAGCAACATCTGTTAGTGCACATTCAACAATTAGTCCCGAGTTCAGAGTCGACTAACATCAGAGCTCATGCATCATTCATGAGGCATTTTAAGGCGCTGAGTGGAGAGCTGCAACAGGGGGAGGAAGAAGAAGAAAATAAAAATAAAAATACAGGTCAGTACCTCCTGATACTGATACTAACTTTGTTAAGGGGAAGAAACACAATCCTCATTATAGCAGAGCCTCATCTTTACTACAAAAAAAAGGGGACTGGAGCAGACAGTGAAAAAAAAAAAACCCATGATATAGTGACACAGGAGAAGGAATTGGTGGTGGTCTTATCCTCTACGGAGAACATCACGAGAAGTTACGGAGGTATAAGGGGCCATGTAAAAAAAAAAAAAAAATATATATATATATATATATATATATATATATAATATATATATATATATATATATAATCAAAATGTGTGGGCTGGAAACGTGTACGAGAATGATGGGTTAATTTAAGGGCTCAGGGCTTGCTGGTGCAGCTGCGCTCCCATATGAGTATTCAAGGCACTCTAGAGCGCGCATGTACCCACACATATTACACACTCCCTCTCTTGTTCTATCTGCCTCGAATCACGAATCAGTGGTCAGCATTCCAAATCTATTACACTGAAGCCTTTGTAAAGGCCGTGATAAAACACTTGCTTCCTGAAATTCTGATTACGGGGGCTCTTGACTTTCTGCTTATTTGATCTGTTATCGAGTTTTTGATGAACACATGCCACAACAAACACGACTGATACTTATTAATCACGCGAATTTGGACTCGACCGCTGGGCCGGACTGGAACGTTGTGCGGGTTTATTAATATCCCAGCAGTGACGTCATTTTCATCTTCAAGGGGTCGGGGGTGTGTTTTTTTTTTGTTCCCCCGCCCTTTGGCCCAGAAAAATAGATCTCGCGCAGGAAGATCTCGCCAATAAGTTTTATGATGCCTGCTTCCGTTGGCCTTCAAATGGTTCCCTAATTTCCTTTGATTACTTCATCTCCGTATCTCGCTCTCCCGTAGTGACCCCGTCTGCGTACAGTGTGAGCGCAAACAGCTTGCAGATGTGGAGCAGGGACGCTGCGGAGCGAGAGAGCAAGAGAGAGAGAGAGAGAGAGAGCGAGGGGGGAAATCAGGGGTATGTCTTTAACTATGCTGGAAGATCCGACAGCTCTACACCCATCACAGTCCCGAGGTGAATATCCCTTGTAGGCGTCTGCAAACAAATGCGCAGAGCAGCGGCGATGATTTTCAGAGTAAAAATAGAACAACTGAGCGATTGAGGCTCAACGGCCTTGTTCAAGGGCCCAGCTTGGTGTTAGCGGGATTTGAACTTGCGAACATCCGGTTCAGAGGCCAACGTCTTAACCAATGACATACCACCTCCCCTGTTTACCCCCTTGTCCTGTTTACGTCTACAAAAAAGGCATCCTCTAACTGAGAAAAGTGCTAAAATGGCCCCATTCTGTTCTTCTAAAGACGGCTTAAGTGAGTCCAAGTGTTTGATCTAAGACCGTTTCACATTTCTCTCCTTTGTGGGCTCAAGCAGATGACAGAACAGCTTTTCTCTTCAGCCAGTTACAGTAAACATCAAGTCCTGAATATTACTGCTATATTTGTCCTGTCAATTATATATATATATATATATATATATATATATATATATATATATATATATATATATATATATATATATATATATATATATATATATATATATATATATATATATATATATATATATATATATATATATATACAAAAAATTTGTACGCCAAACCCATTCAAGCCGTTTTTACTTAAGGGAAGCGCACAAGACCGGACATTTTTTCCTGTGTGTAATCCTTTGTGCGCCATGAATCACAGAGAGCAGCTTGTTCAAGAGGGAACACACTTCTACAATTAACCTCCAATTTTTCAACTTGACTCTCCGTCCTCCTCTGCAATGGGAGCCTCCTCCTACACTGTGCTGAGAAGATGACACGAGTGCAAGACAGACGGTCCGGGGAGGTCGGAGTTGGAATGGGGGGAGTGCGACATTAAACGAAGAGTAAAACATATGGCGTATTATGGTTGTAAAATCATTGGGAATTTGTATGAACATCGGATTGACATATATATATATATATATATATATATACAGACGTGGACAAAATTGTTGGTACCCTTTGGTCAATGAAAGAAAAAGTCACAATGGTCACAGAAATAACTTTAATCTGACAAAAGTAATAATAAATAAAAATTCTATAAATGTTAACCAATGAAAGTCAGACATTGTTTTTCAACCATGCTTCAACAGAATTATGTAAAAAAATAAACTCATGAAACAGGCATGGACAAAAATGATGGTACCCCTAACTTAATATTTTGTTGCGCAACCTTTTGAGGCAATCACTGCAATCAAACGCTTCCTGTAACTGTCAATGAGACATCTGCACCTCTCAGCAGGTATTTTGGCCCACTCCTCATGAGCAAACTGCTCCAGTTGTGTCCGGTTTGAAGGGTGCCTTTTCCAGACTGCATGTTTCAGCTCCTTCCAAAGATGCTCAATAGGATTGAGGTCAGGGCTCATAGACGGCCACTTTAGAATAGTCCAATTTTTTCCTCTTAGCCATTCTTGGGTGTTTTTAGCTGTGTGTTTTGGGTCATTGTCCTGTTGCAAGACCCATGACCTGCGACTGAGACCAAGCTTTCTGACACTGGCTAGTACATTTCTCTCTAGAATTCCTTGATAGTCTTGAGATTTCATTGTACCCTGCACAGATTCAAGACACCCTGTGCCAGACGCAGCAAAGCAGCCCCAGAACATAACAGAGCCTCCTCCATGTTTCACAGTAGGGACAGTGTTCTTTTCTTGATATGCTTCATTTTTTCGTCTGTGAACATACAGCTGATGTGCCTTGGCAAAAACTTCGATTTTTGTCTCATCTGTCCACAGGACATTCTCCCAGAAGCTTTGTGGCTTGTCAACATGTAGTTTGGCATATTCCAGTCTTGCTTTTTTATGATTCGTTTTCAACAATGGTGTCCTCCTTGGTCGTCTCCCATGTAGTCCACTTTGGCTCAAACAACGACGGATGGTGCGATCTGACACTGATGTTCCTTGAGCATGAAGTTCACCTTGAATCTCTTTAGAAGTCTTTCTAGGCTCTTTTGTTACCATTCGGATTATCCGTCTCTTAGATTTGTCATCAATTTTCCTCCTGCGGCCACGTCCAGGGAGGTTGGCTACAGTCCCATGGATCTTAAACTTCTGAATAATATGTGCAACTGTACTCACAGGAACATCTAGTTGCTTGGAGATGGTCTTATAGCCTTTACCTTTAACATGCTTGTCTATAATTTTCTTTCTGATCTCTTGAGACAGCTCTTTCCTTTGCTTCCTCTGGTCCATGTCGAGTGTGGTACACACCATATCACCAAACAACACAGTGATTACCTGGAGCCATATATATAGGCCCAATGGCTGATTACAAGGTTGTAGACACCTGTGATGCTAATTAGTGGACACACCTTCAATTAACATGTCCCTTTGGTCACATTATTTTCTGTGTTTTCTAGGGGTACCATCATTTTTGTCCATGCCTGTTTCATGAGTTTATTTTTTTACATAATTCTGTTGAAGCATGGTTGAAAAACAATGTCTGACTTTCATTGGTTAACATTTATAGAATTTTTATTTATTATTACTTTTGTCAGATTAAAGTTATTTCTGTGACCATTGTGACTTTTTCTTTCATTGACCAAAGGGTACCAACAATTTTGTCCACGTCTGTATATATATATATATATATATATATATATATATATATATATATATATATATATATATATTACGTTTTAAGACAGTAGGCGTGCTCGTACCTCACATGCATTCGTAATGCATATTTACGTTGGGTTTTTCTTATTGCTTTGGTGATCATGCAACATCACCACACGCTATTAAAATGAATACTGCATTCATTTCTTCACTGTGTTTACAAAACCTGGCAGATTTATTTATTTATTTATTTATTTGAAAAATCCTTCTTTTGACTCCCGAAGTGCCCTAAAAACAACTTCATATTCTCTGCCAGACCATCGACACTCTCTTACACTGCACTCCAGTCCCTGACCCTAGTCTGTGCACCTCTACACTACCGCTCTTACCTCGTTTCCTAGCAAAGCAGAAACACATGCTTCAGACGCATCGCAGATGGCAGTGAGGTCGTGACCTCCCTCGAGGGCGAGCACCAGGCGGCCGCCGGCCAGGCCCATCAGCTGCTTGGTCAGGTAGCCGAAACCTGCGGAGAATGAGAAAAGGAAGTGTGAGTGGTGGTTAGAGCTTAGCCCAGAGCTTTTGTCACTTGGCCCCTCCATCAAAGGAGTCAAGGACGAGGCACAGGCCCCGGGTAGAAAAGAGACGGGAGGAAAAAGAAGGAGGTATTACATCATATTTTTTTTGTAAAAAAAAAAAAAAAAAAAAAGATGGCACCCAGGATTTAGTGGACCCAAACTTATAATGAAAGGCAGGTTGGATTTTAATAAATGGTGGCTCAAGGATTTTGGGCTTCCAGGCAGCTTTTTGATCTTTGTTTGAGAATATACGTCCTGTTTTAACCAGTTCAGACGTCTCGGAGAAGCCCGTTTAGGGCAGCAAACACACTCCATTGGAGCGCTTGGGAAAGAAACGGAGAGCGTGACCCCCCCCCCTCCCCTCCCCCCAAAAAAAGACAAATAAACAAACAAATAAATAAATAAATAGGGGTCCGAACACTGTACAATGAATTGGGATCAGTGAGTACACTTAAATAATACAAAATAGGCGAGATTTATGACAACGCATGTGCACGAGTCCAAGTATGTACGTCTAAGTATACGTGTGTGCATACAGGAGCGTGCACGTTTACATGTTGGCCTGATATGCCGAGTGTGTAGTTGCAGAAAGGTCCAGATAAGCGTGTGTATGCCTTTATGGAGATCAAGATAAGAGCGAGTGTGTGTGTGTGTGTGTGTGTGTGTGTGTGTGTGTGTGTGTGTAGGAAAATGGGTCCTGTCACAGGCTATTTGTCCGATACGGGAGCATTCGGCATTACGATCAGATGGACTTTATCAGCTATATTTGTGCAAAAGCAGGCTGAAATGTGAACAAATGTTCCACTCAACAACAAACCCGTGTTTATTTGTTACTACGCGTGCATTAAGGACTGACACGAGGTCACTTTTGGTGTTAGATGTAATCTACAAAAGGAGGCTTGAACATACACTAGATGGACAAAAGTACTGGGACACCTCACTTTTTCCAGCCTTTTCCAAAATCTAGTGGAACATCTTCCCAGAAGAGTGGCGGTTATTATAGGATATTATATCTATACGTTTTTTTTACTACAAGAAAACTAAGAATGACGGATATGACACATATCTCTGTGGTCTCTTTGTTTGTGTGCCATCCTGAACTCTACAAAAGCTGAAATAAGAGTTTGCATAAATCTTTGCTTTTTTTTTTTCATTCGTTCTCAGGCCATAAAAAAAGGAAGAGGTGGAGACTATGGGGAAAAATAAAACGCAGCAGAAGGACAAGAGAGAGACAAAGAGACTCCTGTAGGAGTGACTCATGGATTTGTTATGTCGTGTAAAAGCCTGGTGTGTAGGAATACAGAGAAGACTTGTGTGTTGAAGTGTTACTGCGGCACTTGGCTACTCACACTTGGCCGTGAGTCTGTATCCCCCCAGAGGAGGCGGGTGGCCCTCTACGGCATCGAAACCCGACGAGACCAGGACCACATCGGGTGCAAATTCATTAGCAATAGGCATCACTATTGTTCTGCAAATAAAAGACAAAGGCATATGTCAACTTTACACAATACCAATACAGCACAGCATTTATTAATGAGTACTATATATATATATATATATATATATATATATATATATATATATATATATATATATATATATATATAAACTAATACCACACCCCGACATGCATTTTGTAATTATAACTTTAGTAAATATACAATTGTACTACATACAGATATTTTACTACATTTACAATTTTACTACATTTACATACATACATATATATGTATACATACTACATATATGTATTATTTATATGTATGTATATATATATATATATATATATATATATATATATATATATATATATATATATATATATATATATATATATATATATATATATATATATATGGGGGCACGTGGTTAGTGTGGTTAGTGGTTAGCACGTTCGCCTCACACCGCCAGGATCCGGGTTCGATTCCCGTCTCGGGAATGTGTGTGTGGAGTTTGCATGTTCTCCCCGTGCCTCAGGGGTTTTTTCCCCGGGTTCTACCGGTTTCCTCCTTTTTCCCCCGGTCCAAAAAAACATGCACGGTAGGTTGATTGGCACCTTGGAAAAAATTGTCCCTAGTGTATGAATGTGTGTGTGTGTGTGTGAATGTGTGGGAGTGTGCCCTGCGATGGGTTGGCATTCCATCCAGGGTGTATCCTGCCTTAATGCCCATAGACGCCTGAGATAGGCATAGGCACAGGCTCCCCGTGACCCGAGGGAAGATCAGATAAAGCGGTAGAAGATGAATGAATGAATGAATGAATATATATATATATATATATATATATATATATATATATATATATAGGGTGTCTATGTGTTGCCTGTTTTAGCATTATCATGTTTTCCTTCCTTCCTTCCATCCATCCATATACACAAGCATATACCATACACACACACACACACACACACACACACAATAGTAATACATATATACTATGTATGTATACATATATATGTATGTATGTAAATGTAGTGTAAAAGTTGTAAATATAGTAAAATATCTACATATACACACACACACACACACACACACACACACACACACACACACACACACACATATATATATATATATATCTATATATATATATATATATCTATATATATAATATATATATATATATATATATATAAACATGATAATGATTAAAAACAGGCACACACATCGACACCCTGAAGAACTCAGAAGCTCTGTTAAGATTAAAATTTACATAACACAACCTTTGTTCCATATATACTACAGCAAAATGTATTTCTTGAGAAGTTGCCATTAAAGAAAAAAAAAAAAAAAAAAAAAAAATGGTACAGAGTGTGTTGAACAGTATTGGCCTGGTAGTGCATGGGGTCTGAAAACTCCAACCTTCTAAATGATAATAGTGCAATCATTTTCAAAATATCCTGCAAATTAAGGGGGAATATATTCTCAATATTATGAACGTCCTATATTACGCTCCCTTATGTATTACTGGGGCAGAGACACGAGGTGGGTGAGATAATGAAAAAAGAAAATAGCTTTTATTTATTTATTTATTTTTATTATTTTTTTAATGGTGGGGATTTTATTATTTAAAAGCAAATGCAAACATATCGATATATATATATATATATATATATATATATATATATATTTTTTATTTTATTTTATTTTTTTTTTTTTGACGCTATGAAGAATTTGGTGATGTATCGCCCAGCCATAGTGATCCCCTTTTATTTCCTTTGACTAAACAAATGTACAGATCGCAAGAAGATCAACTGTTTTGTCAACTGAACTAGCATGCAACTGCAATAACAACATAAACCATCTACTTTATATCTATTATTATATCTATACATCAGCTGGCAAATCTCTATCTGACTTCAGAGGCAGGCAGGCAGGCAGCGCACTCCCAGTCACGCTGTAAAGGACGAGGGACCGCCTTCCACCGATTCCACGTTATATGCTCTACAGCAACGTGTGATTCATAGAAGGACTGGGGTTTTAATGGTCCATTTTGTGGTGAGGTTATGATTCCAAGCCCAGAGCTACTGCAAATGAACACAGCGCTTGGGTTCGACTCAGCCCAGCATGCAGTGCCGACCCGATGACAGCACGACCGAGCGCGCGGCTTATGGCATTAAAAAAACACTCCCGTCTCTGGAACTTTAATAAAAAAAAAAGGAGGAAAACGCCATGTGTCCTGTCATAAAGCATAGCGAATGTTATCATTGGGTAAGGAATATCGGAGCTCACGGCAGCATGACATATGTGTATCGCCTGGACAGGAGAATATTATGACTGAGCTTATGACTATAACCTCTGGCTGGCCGGTTCCAGTGTCCCTGAAGCACACATCCAGCTGTGAGGCTATATTAAGCGCCACTGCGACGCTGCATTTGACTGGCCGAGCTTGCAGCTGGAGAGGAACTGGATCTGCCTGGGTTTTTTTTTCTGGTTGGGCTGCAGCCGGAGCGCCCTCTGAGGATTCCGTTCGCCGCTGCAGTGTAGGTGTAGGCAGATTATAGGCTGGCTTTGTGTTTGCTTGTCTTTAGATGTGGGCAGGTCTCGCGCAGCTGAAACCTGTACGCAAGTACCGCAGCTGAAGCCGGTCTGGAAATACCGCTGGCGGTGGATTCGTAAAAAAACGTTACGTATCCGACAACAACAAAAAAAACGAGCCTGACGTCAAAAACCTTGGCTTTATTTTTCTATTGGGGGAAACATGATCCCGTCTCCGTCATGTAACATGTAACGCAGGTCATGTTGGAGCAGCTTGGGGGTCTCATGTCATGCCGGTAGGTCATTCCATTTGGTTCAAGCTACAGATACGTCTCAGGACTGGCGTAAGGAACATGGTATTTCCATGCATGGGTCATGTTTCTGAGAGATGCCTCCTGAAACGGCTCGGGTCCATTCGAAGCCTTCTATGTCCTGTTTAGCCCCGGTATCGCCAAACTGCCACGCTTCGGTCCATGAGCAAGGCTCTTAACCTTTTGTGCTCCAGGGGGCGCTGTATCATGTCCTGCTCTCGAACCCAAACAAGCTGGGATATGTGAAGAAAAAATGTGACAATATGTAATGTGACCTAATGCTATCATGGAACTGGACTCACACACACACACACACACACACACACACACACACACACACACACATCACACATGGAACTGGACACACACACACACACACACATCATGGAACTGGACACACACACACTCACACACCATCCACACATCATGGAACTGGACTCACACACACACTCACACCACACACTCCATCCACACATCATGGAACTGGACACACACACACTCACACACCATCCACACATCATGGAACTGGACTCACACACACTCTCACACCGTCCACACATCATGGAACTGGACCACACACACACACACACACACATGGAACACACACACACTCACACACCATCACACATCATGGAACTGGACACACACACACACACACACACACAACACAAAACACAATCACACATGGAACTGGACTCACACACACACACTCCATCCACACAGCATGGAACTGGACTCACACACACACTCCATCCACACAGCATGGAACTGGACTCACACACACTCACACACCACACCATCCACACATCATGGAACTGGACTCACACACACACACACACCATCACACACCATCCACACATCACACACCCACTGGAACTGACACACACATCACTGGACTCACACACACACACACACACACACACACTCACACACATCACACCGTCCACACATCATGGAACTGGACTCACACACACACACTCACACATCCACACAGCATGGAACTAGACACACACACACACACTCCATCCACACAGCATGGAACTGGACTACACATCATGCACACACACACACTCACACACCATCACCGTACACATCATGGAACTGGACTCACACACACTCACACACACATCATCCACACATCATTGAACTGGACTCACACACACACACACACACACGACTCACAAACCACCCATCCACACATCATGGAACTGGACTCACACCACACACACACACACCCAAACACACTCACACACCGTCCACACACATCACACATCATGGAACTGGACTCACACACACACACACACAAACATCCACACATCATGGAACTGGACTCACACACACACACCATCACACACCACACACACTCTACACATCATGGAACTGGACTCACACACACACACACACACACACACTCACACACCAATCTCACACACATCATGGAACTGGACTCACACACACACACAGCCATCACACACACTCACACACACACACACACACACACACACAGGACATGCACACACACACTGAATGGACTCACACACACACACACATCATCACACATCATGGAACTGGACTCACACACACACACACACACACACACACACACACCATCCACACATCATGGACCTGGAACACACACATCACACTCACACACAACAGGAATGGACTCACACACACACTCACACTCCATCACACACACAGCATGGAACTGACTCACACACACACACTCACACACACATCCACACACAATGGAACTGGACTCAACACACACCACACATCAAAACATCATGGACTCCATCCACACACAGCATGGGAACTAGACACACACACACACTCCACACCATCCACACACACAGCATGGAACTAGACACACACACACACACACTCACACACCATCTACACATCATGGAACTGGACTCACACACACACACTCACACACCACCATCCACACACATCATCACACTCATGGAACTGGACTCACACACACACACACACAACATCACACAACACATCATGGAACACACAACACACACACTGGACACACACACACACACACACACACACACAAACACACACAACACACACACTCATGGACTGGACACACACACAACACAGTCCACACATCATGGAACATCATGAACACACAAAAACATGGACTCACACACACTCACACACCACTCACACACCATCACACACATCAGCATGGAACTGGACTCACACACACTCACACACATGAACATCACACACACACACATCACACACCTGGAACTGGACTCACACACACACACACACTCACACCACACCCCTCCACACATCATGGAACTGGACTCACACACACACACACTCACACACCATCCACACATCATGGAACTGGACTCACACACTCACACACCGTCCACACATCATGGAACTGGACTCACACACACACACACACTCACACACCATCCACACATCATGGAACTGGACTCACACACACTCACACACACATCCACACATCATGGAACTGGACTCACACACACACACACACTCACACCATCCACACATCATGGAACTGGACTCACACACACACACACACACACACCATCCTACACACACACAAACACACACACATGTTGACACTGGACCATCACACACACACTCACACACACTCACTCCATCCACACAGCATGGAAACTAGACACACACACACACACACTCACACACCATTCCACATCCACACATCATGGAACTGGACTCACACACACACACACCATCCACACATCATGGAACTGGACTCACAAACACACACTCCATCCACACAGCATGGAACTAGACACACACACACACCACACACATCCACACATCATGGAACTGGACTCACACACACTCACTCCATCCACACAGCATGGAACTAGACACACACACACACACTCACACACCATCCACACATCATGGAACTGGACTCACACACACACACTCACACACAACATGGAACTGGACTCACAAAACTCACACACCATCCACACATCATGGAAATGGACCTCACACACTTCACACACCGTCCACAATCCTGGAACTGGACTCACACACTACACACACACACACACACACACACACACACACACACACACACACACACACACCACACACACACACACACACACCACACACACACACACACACACACCATCCACACCTCATTCAACTGGACTCACACACACACACACACACACACACACAACACACACCATGGAACTGCACTCACACACACTCACACACACACCATCCACATATCATGGAACTGGACTCACACACACTTGTGTTTTGCTGTTGTGTTTTGTTGTATTTATGATTTGTGTTATGTTATGTTGTTGTTATGCACTGTCTTGACAGTCTGTTCTGTTTTTGCGCTGTTTGCACCAGGTTGCACACGATGCACTTTATGTGGCTAGGACAAACTTAGTCCTAGTCCTCAGCCTTGTGTCCTTGTAGCTCTTTGTTGTGTTGTGTGTTGTTTTGTGTAGCACCAGGGTCCTGGAGAAACGTTGTCTCATTGCACTGTGTACTGTGTCAGCTATATATGGTTGTAATGACAATAAAACCCTCTTGACTTGACTTGACATATATGTGACAAATAACACCTATTCTATTCTACTGTGGGGGTCGTAGGCTATATTCCCTTTGCGTTTGAATGACATAAGGATGAAAATACATATATATATAATATATATATATAGAGAGAGAGAGAGAGAGAGAGAGAGAGAGAGAGAGAGAGCGGATCTCAGAAGTCTTAACCTGCCTATTTCCACAGTAAACAGCGATGTATGTTTTGGCTTGTTTTTGTGACGACGCATAAATAAAACAAAAAATTCGCTCGGAAAATAAATAAATAAAAAAATAAAAAGTGTCGACCGGTGACTAATGAGTCTTATGTCAATATTTTAAACATCATTAAAATGGATGAATCGGCAGGCATGAAGTCTCCGTCTTTTTTTTTTTTTTTTTGCCGCCGCAGACTTCCTGCCGTAGGTGACACTTGCTGACGTTACGCTTCGCTTCCCCTCGTGCGGCCGCAGCAAAGCCGGCGCGGTGTGTTCTCCTGCGTCTGGAGCGCCATGCACGGAAGCTTTGATGCTTTACATGCAGGCCACAGGCATGCCGACGTCTGCCGCAAACCCCCCCCAAAAAAAACCCTGGGTGGGTACCGAGTCCTGGTGCCTCGCTTTGATGTTCTCAGAGACTGTGCTAGCGCTGTGCAAGCGTCAAATATGCTCACATCATCGCATTCCCGCCGTGGACCCCCCACCAGAACGCGGCGTTTAACCGCCGCGAGCCGCAGCCGCCATGTCCTGGTGACGAGCGTGGAAATTCGGCATTAAAGCGCACGGGTGTGAATCATGCTACGGGTCTGGTCCGGGAAGAAGAAAAGAGCTTCGCTAATTATATCGGGAATACCGAGATTTATGAGCCACACCGCGAGAGCCTCGGGTCCAAGCGGTTCTGATCCGAAGCAAAAAAACCCAACAGAAATGTCATCGTAAATCAGAGCAGGCTGTGACCCTCGCAGATCCCTACACCTCTGTAACCCTCGTCATGCTTCGCCCTTGTATTCCCGGACCTTTGTGCCGAGTTTTTTCCACAGGAGTAAGGCAGGCAAGATTGGGTTTGACAGCCTTCAAGGCAGCCTTCTAAAGTCCTAAGCCTTTTCTAGTCAGTCTAAACGTGCGTTAGGAGTCAACACACACACACACACACACACCCACACACGACACAAACAAGCTGGGGATACGTGAAGAAAGAATTTCAACATGACAAATAAAGCCTATTCTATTCCTTTTGTGTAGCCTTGAAGGCAGTCTTGTCAATGGAATACACTCCGAGATCACTCCTTACTAAAGTCCTACGCCACTTCTAGTCTTTCTAAACTTGTGTTAGGAGTCAACACACACACACACACACACACACACACACACACACACACACAGAAGACCACAACAAGCTGGGGATATGTGAAGAAAGAATTTCAACATGACAAAGCCTATTCTATTCCTTTTGTGTAGCCTTGAAGGCAGTCTTGTCAGTGGAATACACTCCGAGATCACTCCTTACTAAAGTCCTAAGCCTTTTCTAGTCTGTCTAAACGTGCGTTAGGAGTCAACACACACACACACACACACACACACACACACACACACACACACAAGAAGACATTTCTCTCTTACAATTAGCTTTTAAACAAGGAAGAAAGTGTGCCATGTGACGTCAGTGCCGAAGCAGTACACTCTGACTTGTGGGCACTTCTGCAATAAAAGAGCCCACACGTGAACACGAACTACTGCTGAAAGGATATCCTGGTCCCGGAGAGCGTTCACTCAGACCTCCAAATCAGCCTGGAAGGCACTCCTTCATCCGTACTACCACACAGGCAGGGTCCTCGATCAACCGTAAAAAAAAAAAAAACTGCAATAATAATAATAATAATAACTCAGGCTTAAAAAAGGATCGAAGGAAGAAAAAGCTGCGTGTTCCGTCATCATTAGGCCTGTAATACGCCGCGGTTTTAATGCACAGAGCGCACATGTTTCACTGAGCTGAGAAGTGGGAACCTGGAAGCCCGAATTCTCCTTGGACTTTGGCCAGCTAATTTCTGGGCCTGAATTAATGGCGACTGTCAGTATCCCACTGTGTTTAGCGGTTAGCGCAGGCCAGTTCCCTGACAGCGGCGCTAAAAGAGCGCGCCGTGCCGCTCCTCGTGGCTTTCCCAGGGCCGAGGAAACATGCGTTTACATGCACTCGGGCTTTCCTGCTCTCTCCCGGGAGAAACCTCAAAGCCCTTTACTCGGAGGAGGATGACACTAACCCATCATAGTCATAAAACAATCGCTATCAATATTCTTTCCCAACAGTTTCTCCTGACGTTCATGTGAAATTTTCCCTCGGCCCGCCCTGACCCCCAACCCCCCCCCCCCCCCCCCCCCTCAAACAACAAAACTCCACGGGGGTAAAATGCATTCTAACCAGGAAGATATTACTGTGATAATAACCTACCTAGTGTGATAACGACCAGCTTTCCTGACCATTCCAGATTCCATGGCGTTCTAGTCGGAATACCGCTGCTTCCGGCGACAATTTGGCCGACGAATAATCGCTAACGAGGGAAGAAAACCTACATAAAGGGCTAAAGTGTACAAAATGATCGGCCTATGGATAAAAGCCGGGGCCGAAAACCGCCTAACTTTCGCCCCCCCATCCCCCCCGAGACCGGCGTCTAGGCGTGGATCGCTTATGACCTGTTTGATCGCTAGACAAGGATCATCAATCAACTCCTTGTAAAACGTGCCTTAAGCCCGTATATATCCATCGGGCGAAAGAGAGACGCTCGTTCTACCTCTCGTCTTTCTTTTATGGACAGTGGCAGTGCATTGTAAGTGTAAGTGTGTTGCGCCGGACGCCTATGAAACGACGGCAGCCCATCGTTCGTTTAGGGAGGTGGTATCCCAGGGGTGTTGGACTCTGGTGCTGGACCAGAAGATCACGGGTTCCAAACGCACCACACACACTAGTGGGAGTCCTTGAGCAAGGCCCTTAACCCTTAAGTCGCTCTGGATAAGGGATAAGGGGCGTCTGCCATATGCTGTAAATGTACATTTTTTGGAAGGTCTCGTTCGCGTGGTATCGGCCTCGGTCCTTTCTCATGCCATCCACCCCGGAACGTTCGCCACTACACGGTCTTGCGCGAGCGTCAGAAGACGCGGTTGGCGAAGATTTATGAGCGCTAATTAGCGAACGCCTCTACGGGTTCTCCTGCAGCGCGCCGAGACAAATTGGAAGTGTGACGGGGGGGACGGCATGCTGTCAAAGAATAATTCATCCTTACCGCTCTGTCTAACACCCAAACCCCAACCCCCCCCCCCCCCCCCCCCCCCCCCCCCCAAAAAAAAAAGAAAAAAAACAGCCCATCCCAATATATAAGAAGGAGGCCAGTGGTGGTTAGAGGGAACAATGGGGCCCACTTGTAAAAGCACCAGGACTAACGAAGGGGTTAATGCTATCCAGGACTATCTGTCAGGCTCAAAGGCTTTTCCAATCTCTCCCTCTGTACGAAAAAAAAAAAGTCATAGAAAGACCTAAAAGGAAAAGAAGGAGGGAAAAAAAAAAACACTTCAAAGCCTCGTCATCTGGCATTGCGGAGAGCTGGTTTGAATTAACTTCAGTTCTCCTCTCCGTTTCCAAGTTCATGGCGAGAATGCCTCGGCTTCTGGTTTTCATTAGAGCCAATTTTCTTATCTTTTTTTTTTTCTCTCTCCCTCTTTCTTCATCTCCAGCTTGATCCCCCCTGTAAATGCAACGTGGCGCTGAGTGCGCTTAAATAAGAAGGTGCTGCCCGCGAGGCACGCGTTGTGTCTCGCACGGGGCCCGCGAAAACGCAACTGAGAGGGGAGAAAAAAAAAAAAAGGAGGGAAGGATGGATGGATGGATGATGTTGGTTGTTTACACCAGAGCAGCCTTTATTTATCTGTTCCTCTCATCTGTTTGGTGAAATAGAGGGATTTTAATCCCCCCCTCAGACTTTGCTGCAATAATGCGTTATTTACCAAGCAGAGACAGAATAGGGAATTAAAAACTGATGGCGCTTGATGAAGAGAGAGAGAGAGAGATAGAGAGAGAGGGGAAAAAGGAAAGATATATAGACTGCTGGGTTCTCCCTCTCCAGTCTTAAGGGAGA
>JACRUU010000011.1:3902675-3915175 GCA_030449085.1 Kryptopterus vitreolus | reverse complement strand
CACTAATTATATATATATATACACACACACACACACACACACACACACACACACACACACACACACACACACACACACACACACACACACATATATATATCCACATGTGGATTTCGGCAGCATTGTCGCAGTGCCAAGCTAAAGTTTGCTTGTTTCCAGGAGGGCACGATGTGACCGGGCTTGAACATAACGTGTGCGTGGGTTCGCTCGGTGTAAGAGGTTACGCGGTGAAGAAAGCGGCGAGTGATGCGTTGTGTGAGGCAGCTGGCATCACTTAGACCCTGCGTGCGGAGCTCAGGCCGGAGCGAAACGGTGCTGTTTATCAGTGATGCGCTGCAGGGAGATTTACAGTGCCCGAGAGACTGGAACACAGGACCGAAAAAAAGGCTGATTGGAGCGCTGAGAGGGAAAGTGAAGAAAGGGGATGAGCGCGGATCACGCGGGTTTATCGCAGACGCGCTGTGGGCCGTTTGTCACGCCGCTCGTCCACCTGCTGGATCAGGACGAACGTGTTTGGTGTGAATTGACCTCTTCAAAGCCAGGGTCTGAAATGGGCCGCATGCTGGCGTTTTTGGGGTGGCGGCGGGAGGGTTTGCATGGATGGGGGGGGGGGGGGGGGGGGGGAGATATTAATAGTCCCAGACACCGGAGCTAATGGGGCTCAGACCTACTGGCACATCCTCAAAGACTCGCATCAGCCCCCGTACACAGATAAAAGACTGTGGCCAAGAGAGGGGCGGTGCTTAAACAAATTGTTACAAGACATTGTTTTGGAAAGCTTTCTTCTCTTTCCTTTCCTTTATTCGCTCTTGGATGCTGAAAATCGTGAGTGTGTAATCGTGTGAAAGTCGTAGGCAGTGTGCACGCTTTCTTCAGCTGAAGCTCATTCAATGCCTGTTCAATTGACCTTCTTTAAGATCCCGGCACACAGACGTCCCCACGACGTCTCCTGCCGATTTTAGTGTTCTGTTGGTGTCTGAACACGTATACAGGAAGGATAAACTGTACCTTATACACTCTAAGCACGACAAGGTCGAGTCCCGAATCACGCATGGCTTAACACGAGAGTGTAGAAGGTAAAAAAAAAAAAAAGGATGCAAGGATTAAAAAATATTTTAAAATGTCACACCACAGAGAAACGACTCGTCAAAAGTAGTAATGAAGAATAACATCCAAGGAAAAAAGCGTGGGAATGATGGGAGGATGTAGGGCTTTGGTTAAGATGCTAGATATCTGGATAAGGAGGTTGTGAGGTCAAATCCCAGCACTACCACTGTAATCCACACTCAAAAATAAATAAATAAATAAATAAATAATAAGTTGCTATATATACACATCTATCTATCCATCAATCTGTGTATCAATCTATCAATCAATCTATTAATCTATCTACCTATTTATCTATCTATCAATATCTATCTTTCTATGTATCTATGTATCTATCTATCTATATCTATATCTATATATCTATATATATATATATATATATATATATAATATATATCTATATATATATATATATATATCTATATATCATATATACTACACATACACAAACAAACAAACTAAAAGTTGATGGACGTTGGTGTTTACCTGAAGGCAGCCAGATATTCGAACGTCTCCCATGGCAGGCTCCAAACCACCTGTGAAGGCCATGTTCACGTTGAAGCCCATACCAGGCCCCGAGCCCACCTAGTACACACACACACACACACACACACACACATACACACATAACACACACATATATATATATATATATATATATATATATATATATATATATATATATATAATATATATATATATATACACAACAACTGTTATATAAATTATATAAATATACTTATTGATAAAGTTTAGAATAAAATAAATTACTTTGTACAATGTCAATATACAAGGGGAATGAATACCTTCTTAAAGCTATATATATATATAAACATTTACAACCTGTGCGTGTGTGTGTTCATTGGTGTGTTCCTATGATGTGCATGTAGGAAAATCTACAGAAGTATTATTCTTGTGTTCACTCGGCCGGCGAGACATGATGAGTCGGCGTCTCAGCTGCGTCTGTGGTTCTGACCTCATCAGGAGCGCCGCTGCCAGGAAAAAAGTTCCCGTCGTCATAGCGATGCAGGGACAGATACAGCACATTGGGGTCACTGTAGAAAGCCTGCTGGGTGCCGTTGCCGTGGTGGACATCCTACAAGACGAGAGTGGTGTTATTATATATATATATATATATATAATCAAACACACACACTTGAACATGAAGTATATATTAGTCATCTAACACAATGTCAAAATCAGACGCTATACTGGAAAAGCCATTGTGTGACATTTTTCATAACATTAAAATCAAATAAAGTATGAACATTCTATTCTGAGCTCACTGCAATAACGTTTAATAGGGATGTGCGTGTCATCCTGGGCCGTTTGATGTGCGGCGCTGTGTGTCATCGCGTGTAGTGATCCAGTGCCGCATGACGGACAGGAGGAAATGAACGGCATTTCAAAGGCATCCCGAGACCTTAATGATCTGGGCTCGAGTCTCGCCGGCGGGATTACTGCACACAGAGGTTACCGTATCATGCCTGCGAAGTCCTCAGAGGGACGTTACGGCCTTGCCGGTGATGAAATGAGACGCCCTGTGAAAACAATTCTGACACGCTTTCTACTGGCTTTTGGCATTGGTGATATTTGCCAGACGTCCTTATCTGGAGTGATGTATCTCATTCATACAAATGAGACGTTATGGGTCTTGCTCATAGGCAGGAGCTTGGTGGTGCTGGAGGTTCTGAAAGGGGCACGGTGGCTTAGTGGTTTGCACGTTCGCCTCACACCTCCAGGGTCGGGGTTCGATTCCCGTCTCGGCCATGTTTGTGTGGAGTTTGCATGTTCTCCCCGTGCCTCAGGGGTTTTTTCTCCGGGTTCTCCGGTTTCCTCCCCCAGTCCAAAAACATGTAGGTTGATTGGCACATTGGAAAATTGTCCCTAGTGTATGAATGTGTGTGTATGTGTGTGTGTATGTGCCAGTGTCCTGCGATGGGGTGCCATTCCATCCAGGGTGTATCCTGCCTTAATGCCCATAGACGCCTGAGATAGGCACAGACTCCCCGTGACCCGAGAGAAGATCAGATAAAGCGGTAGAAGATGAATGAATGAATGAATAAACGCACCGGTGCAGGGATACGACAAGGATTTCGTGGTTTTCATTGGCCTCTGTGAAAAAAAACACTCACCCAGTCCACTATCAAAATCTTGCTGACGTTCAGCCGCTGCTGGAGGAGTTTGGCCGCGATGGCCACCGAGTTGAAATAACAGAATCCCCTGTAATTGTAAAAAGGGAGAGAGAGAGAAAAAAAAAGAGACGGATGAGTAAAGAGAAGAGGACAGTGTAGTGTGTAGTGTGTAACCCTGTGTAAAGTGGACCCCTTTGGTCGAGTGGATTCTCCCTGTTTCACTAATGACAATTCACCCAGAGAGCGCTGGATACACTTCAGAGTGGAGCGAGAGAGAGTATAAAGAGAGCGGTGCATTGGCCTGGCCTACAGCCCGTACGCAGTGATACACTACCACCACACCACACACACAAACACACACACACACACACACACACACACACACACACATCCACACACACCACAACATTTGCAACAGCCATGTGATTTAAACCTTTTCCCAAAGACTCAGTGGAACAATCATTTCACTTAACCTTTATATAATGAGGCTTTTCTGTAAAACAAAGAAGGAAGCCGTAATGCGGATCACTTACTGCGCAGGTATTTAAAACGAAAGGAAAGAAAAAGTGAGACAGGGACGCAGACAGACAGGAATACACACACACACACACACACACACACACATCAAGTGGGACGGGGTGGTGTACATGGGTTCTGGAGTGAAGGATCATGCGTGGCCCTTTATATATATATATATATATTATATATATATATATATATATATATATATATATATATACATACACACACACACACACACACACACACACACACACACAGAGAGAGAGAGAGAGCGCTCTGACCCTTAACCCTACTGCAGCGGCATGTTTGTGTAGCAGAACGGCACTGCGGGGAGTGGTACTCACATGGGGGTGCTCTCTTCGGCGTGGTGTCCTGGAGGCCGCACCACAGCGAAACCGTTCTGTAATCACACACCAACACACACAGCTGCGTTAGCTATACCAACACACACACACACACACACACACACACACACACACACACACCCTTCACACGCACTCGCAGCAGGATATTCTGGTATTATTTTATTCCCCCCCCACGGGCTGAAGAGCGAGACTGTAAAGAAAGGGCCGAGGCGCCGGGTTAGAGGACGAGTGTGGGAATGTCACACACAAGACACACTTTTCCTTTGTCTCTCCTGAGAATATTCATTTAGGATGAGAGAGAGAGAGAGAGACAGACAGACAGACAGAGAGCGCGAGAGAGAGAGAGAGAGAGAGAGAGAGAGAGAGAGACAGACAGAGCGAGAGAGAGAGAGAGAGAGAGAGAGAGACAGAGAGAGAGAGAGATGACAGAGAGAGAGACAGACAGACAGAGACACAGAGAAGAGAGAGACAGACAGAGAGAGAGAGAGACAGACAGACAGACAGAGAGAGATATAGAGAGACAGACAAGAGAGAGAGAGAGAGAGAGAGAGAGAGACACACAGACAGACAGAGAGAGAGAGACACACAGAGAGAGAGAGAGACCGGTGTAATGATGGTTCTCAGAGGTGTGCTCGGCTGAGGTGTTGCGAGTCTATTTTAGCGCGGGATGACTGGCAGACAGGATGTTATGCAGCGACTGTGTGCGAGTGTGTGTGTGTGCGAGTGTGTGTGTGCGAGTGTGTGTGTGTGTGTGTGTGTGAGTGGAGATCTGCACTCTCACTAATGATGTGGTTACACACAGGAGTGTTTGCATTCGATCGAGATTAGGTTGCTTCCCGATGCCCAGATATCAGCTGATCACACACACACACACACACACACACACACACACACACACACACACACACACACACACACACACACACACACACACACACACACACACACACACCACACACACACTTCCTTTCACCCTTCCTTTCCCCAAAAGGCATCAAACGCGACCGTTAATGAATACAGGATCTAAACCTCCAGGCGTTAATAACAGCTTATAACCCATCCTTTTTAAAACAGAGTGTTTCATTAGTGACCCATCTAATGTCCAATTTCCTTTTTTTCTTCACTCGAAAAACATCTTTTTCAATTTTATTATTTTTATTTTATTTTATTATTTATACAATTTTATTTAGGAAGTTTAATCACAAATTGACTGGAAATGTCCATAAAAAACCTCCCATTTCGGCACCAAAAATTAAATGACATCAGCGTCATTTTCAACATTTGGACGAGACGTTTGAAATCTCTAAAACACAAATACACAACAGTAAAAGACACAAACAAACAAGTAGCTTCGAAGTTTAATAAAAGTAGTTTCAAAGTGTACAAAGTGAAAATCACTTATATGGACATGAAAACAGACAGCAAAGAAAACAAAAACAAACACGTCCCGATACTTTTGGCCACCCACTGTGTGTGTGTGTGTGTGTGTGTGTGTGTGTTGTGTGTGTGTTGTGTGTGTGTGTGTGTGTGTGAAGACGTGGACGGTGTTACCTTCAGTTCTCCAGACGCCACTTTAAAAACCAGCTCCACCACAGAGCCGACGGCCAGGCGAGCCGCGCTAGACGAGTGCACCTCGTTCCAGATCGTGTCGCTGTCCACCTGCACGAAGACAACAACAAATAACAACAATGTCAACTGGAGTGTTTATTATTTTTGTTTTTGTTTTTTTGTAACAAATACAGAAACAATTCAAGAGTGGGAAAAGAAAACACATTGGATTCCGTGACAACACTGAAGCGAGGTGTGATATTTGCTCGGGTTGATGCCACAGTAAACACTCCTGACTAATCTTCACACCCGGCCCAAAAAGTAAGGCCTCGCATACACACTGCGCTGGGTAAACACACCGGCGTTAGCGCTCAGACACGCTGCTAGACGGCTCGGAAAAATACCCCCAGTACTGCTAGAGAAAGACACCTCGTCGTCCTATAGGACCCGGCTTGCTATTCAGTACCAGTGTATATGTGTGTATATGTTTGTATATGTGTGTGTGTATGTGTGTGTGTGTGTATATGTGTGTAAATGTTTGTATATGTGTGTATATGTGTGTACATGTGTGTACATGTGTGTACATGTGTGTATATGTTTGTATATGTGTGTATATGTGTGTATATGTTTGTATATGTGTTGTATATGTTTATGTATATGCATGTGTGTGTGTATATGTTTGTATGTGTTGTATGTGTGTACATGTGTGTTATATGTTTTGTATAAATGTGTGTATATGTTTGTATATGTTTGTATATGCATGTATGTGTGTGTATGTTTGTATATGTGTGTATATGTGTGTATATGTTTGTATATGTGTGTGTATGTGTGTGTATGTGTGTGTATGTGTGTATATGTTTGTATATGTGTGTACATGTGTGTACATGTGTGTATATGTCTGTATATGTTTGTATATGTGTGTATATGTTTGTATATGCATGTATGTGTGTATATGTTTGTATATGTGTGTATGTTTGTATATGTGTGTACATGTGTGTACATGTTTGTATATGTGTATATGTTTGTATATGTGTGTGTAGTGTGTATATGTGTGTGTGTGTATATGTTATGTGTATTGTATATGTGTTATGTGTATATGTTTGTATATGTGTGTTATGTGTGTACATGTTTGTATATGTGTGTATATGTTTGTATATGCATGTATGTGTGTGTATGTTTGTATATGTTTGTGTGTATATGTTATGTGTGTATGTGTATATGTGTATATGTGTTATGTGTATATGTGTGTACATGTGTGTACATGTGTGTATGTTTGTATGTGTGTATATGTGTGTATATGTTTGTATATGTATGTGTGTTGTGTATGTGTGTGTGTATGTGGTGTACGTGTGTAGTGTGTAATGTGTGTGTATGTGTGTACATGTGTGTATATGTTTGTTGTATATGTGTGTATGTTTGTATATGTGTGTACATGTGTACATATGTGTCGTGTGTATGTTTGTAGTGTGTGTGTATGTGTGTGTGTGTACATGTGTGTACATGTGTGTATATGTGTGTATGTTTGTATATGTGTGTATATGTGTGTACATGTGTGTACACGTGTGTACACGTATGTGTGTGTGTATGTTTGTATATGTGTATATATGTTTGTATACGTGTGTATATGTGGATGTATATGTGTGTATATGTGTGTATATATGTGTGACATGTGTGTACATGTGTGTAATGTGTGTATATAGTGTGTACATGTGTGTACACGTGTGTATATGTGTGTACACGTGTGTATATGTGTGTGGTACACATGTGTATATGTTTGTATATGTTTTATACGTGTGTATATGTTTGTGTATATGTGTGTATATGTGTGTATATGTTTGTACAGAGTCACTATCTGGGTGTATGATGTAATCACACAAAACAACACACATGTTTTTGTATTGTTTACTTGGATATTTTATATTTTTATATGGATATTATGAGGTCTGGGACATGAAAGCTTTAAATTCAGTTGACGGGACAACTAAATGTGTAAATGTATACAGAAATAAAAAATAAAAGTCTTTATAAAGACAGTAAAAGAGGATTATATGCAGACAAAGGTGTACATTTTTTTAGGGAGGGGTTGTGGCTCAGTTGTTTAAGGGGCCGGGTTACTGATCAGAATGTCGAGGGTTCAAGCCCCAGTATCAGCAAGCTGAACCTTGGGTTCTTGAGCAAGGCCCTTTAACCTCAACAAACTGGGGTATGCGACGAAAAAGGATTTCTCTCATGGGATGAATAAAGTATATGTGTAAATTTATATATATATATATATATATATATATATATATATATATATATATATTATATATATATATATATATATATATATATATATATATAATAGCGGCTCAATGTTTTGGATTCCCTTTGAACTAATTCACAATTCTTCCGTAGGGGGGAAAACAATATATTTCTGAATGTGTCTGTATCACGGCAAATTTCAAAAGCAGTGCCTGATCCAGGAAATATTTAGAAATACTGAAACTGACCTGTTCGGGGAACAAAAACCCCCAAAAATCCCTGTTTTGAAACTTTAGCAGAGTAACGCTACAAGGGGTATATTTAAAAAAAAAAAGGGGGGGGGGGACAGAAACGTGACTCTTCCTGTGCCAAACCTGCACCAGACTTATTGGCAGCGGTGTCAAGTAGTGTTGAGATTCCGGGAAACAAATTCCAAGTGCGGATAGTTTTTCCTGTGCGGCGAACAGGAAGGCGTGAACCTGGGCTAAATAACTCCTTGTCCCGGGTTAAGATGTGTGTGAAATAGCCCGGGTTCGAGATTAGGATACGGGAGAAGATGGCAGGTGAGAGGAGCATTTATTTAATGCCATGCTGAGAGTAAACATTAAGAGGGGGGGGAACGAAAATAAAAAAAAAAAACCTGGCATGAGGACTCTCTGTCTGTGTGTGTGTGTGTGTGTGTGTGTTGTGTGTGTGTGTGTGTGTGTGTGTGTGTGTGTGTGTGTGTGTGTGTGTGTGTGTTGTGTGTGTGTTGTGTTGTTTGTTGGGTTTTACATCCAAGTATGGACACAGAGAACACTCATTCATCAGTCGCTACTCATTATTCCAACACACGCCTGTCCTACGGCAGGCAATTACTCCAGCCTGGCCCTGGCCCATGAACACCGCCCCCGCCCAAACACACACACACACACACACACACACACACACACACAAAATATACACGTGCACATACACAGCTCAGGTCCAACTGAAAAGCCCAGGGACTCGTTGGTTGTGGAGTCGGCTCTTAAACAGGTGTCCTGAGCGCTCCGGCGCTACGTTACGCCGCCAAAGACAACCTTTCCATTACGTCAGCCGCCTCGTACGCAGAACAATGTTCTCCCCGTGTCGTGTGCACGCAGGGGGATGCCGGGATCTCAGAACCGTGAGCCGACCGAGAGGCTCGCGTTGGTCAAATCCCCAGGGCTCCTTCCTTTTGTGCATACATATATTCGCTGGCGATTTATGCATTTTTATTGCAATGGCATGAACGCTCGAGGGCAAAAAAAAAAAGGAAAGGAAAGGGGGGAGGAAAAAAAATAGTACCTCTTTTAAGCGTAGCCAAGAATGACTCTGTCACGAATTACAAGCCTGTGGTGAATTTACAGTTATGAAAAAAAAAAAAGTACCAGAACAGAACAGAAAGCGAGTGCGAGGTCAAGGGGAAGACAGCGTGGATGTATATAAAAAAAAAAAAAGAAAAAAAGGGGGGAATAGATATTTGAGAAAGCACGAGGTGAAAAATAGAAAGTGGAGAGCGGAGTGTGTGGTGACGGATTACACAGGCTGAGAGATGTGTATTATGTGCATGTCTGAGCAAACACAGGCAACTAAATAGTGTGTGTGTGTGTGTGTGAGATGGAGTGGGGGAGAAAAGAAAGAAAGAAAGAAAGAAAAAAAAAAAGAGTTCTCTTAATGGACATTTGGATTGCGGTGGAGGAATGAAGGGGTGATGGCGTTGGAATGAAGAAAGGCAGTCTCTCCCGACTCTGACAGGCTAATTTTCCCGAGCGGAGGCTCGCTGCGGAGACGCAGGAAGACAACAATTTTGTTCCATTTCCATAAAAGAGTCCAGAGGACCTTCTGTTTCTCACCAAGCCGCACCGGGGTTCACTGCAGCAGCCTGCCAGGCCCGCCTGCTATTCATCACCCAGCTAACAGCGCTGATGGGGGTTAACCTACACACACACACACACACACCCCTCCCCAATACCGAAGCCACATCACATACACACCTTCATTACTCCAGCACTCACAACCCACAACCACAAGTCATTAATAAATACTACACATGCACTTTTTTTTGCCCCCCCCCCCCCCCCCCCCCCCCCCCCCCACCACACACACACACACACAGGACGGACGATGATGAAAGTGAACCAGCCAGTTAATCTCTATCCAGAATGCCTGCCAGTGTTGCATGTGATTACCACAAAATGCATTGCGTAACACTAACGATCGCAGCAAAGAAATGGTGGAAAAAGGCAATTCATATTAAAAAAGGAAAAAGAAAAAAAAGATTGATTACTGTGCTCTTTGAACATCGTATTCCACACATAATCCATTAGCATTTGCCGTTATGAACATCGTTTATGATGCAGAATAGCGCAATTTGCCCTAGAATGCACTCGCACACTTTATGTACATAATTATATTGTTATAGTATTCAAGCTGTATTGTTTTGCACAGTCGGCATAAATCGTTATTGCATTGTTGTATTATATAGTCTGTAATGTGTTATATAGTCTGTATTATGTTATATAGTCTGTATTGTGTTATATAGTCTGTATTGTTTTATATAGTCTGTATTGTGTTATATAGTCTGTATTGTCTGATATAGTCTGTATTGTGTTATATAGTCTGTATTGTGTTGCATAGTCTGTATTGTGTTAGTCTGTATTGTTTTGTAGTCTGTCTGTATATAGTCTGTATGGTGGTTATTGTATGTATTGTGTAGTCTGTATGGTGTTATATAGTCTGTATTGTGTTATATAGTCTGTATGGTGTTGTATAGTCTGTATTGTGTTATATAGTCTGTATTGTGTTATATAGTCATTGTGTTATATAGTCTGTATGGTGTTATATAGTCTGTATTGTGTTATATAGTGTGTTGTGTTGTATATTAGTCTGTATAGTGATTGTATATCTGGTGTTATATATAGTCTGTATTGTGTTATATAGTCTGTATTGTGTTATATAGTCTGTATTGTGTTATATAGTCTGTATTGTGTTGTAGTCTGTATGGTGTTATATAGTCTGTATTGTGTTATATAGTCTGTATTGTCTGCATTGGTCTTATTGTATTGTCTGTATTGTTTGTATAGTCTGTCTGTGTATGTGTTGTGTTGTGTATTGTACGTTGTCTGTATGTCTGTCTGTGTTGTGTATATAGTCTGTATGTCTGTATTGTGTTGTATAGTCTGTA
Organism: Kryptopterus vitreolus; assembly: GCA_030449085.1. Taxonomy (NCBI): domain Eukaryota; kingdom Metazoa; phylum Chordata; class Actinopteri; order Siluriformes; family Siluridae; genus Kryptopterus; species Kryptopterus vitreolus. The sequence continues at coordinate 3,904,067 of JACRUU010000011.1, read as the reverse complement.
TTGGTGTTGTATGTGTTATATGCTAGTCTGTATTGTGTTATATAGTCTGTATTATGTGTTATATAGTCTGCATTGTGTTATATAATGTGTATTGTGTTATATAGTCTGTATTGTGTTATATAGTCTGTGCATATAGTCTGTATTGTCTGTATAGTTATATAATCTGTATTGTGTTATATAGTCTGTATGGTGTTATATAGTCTGTATGGTGTTATATAGTCTGTATTGTGTTGTATAGTCTGTATGGTGTTATTGTCTGTATTGTGTTATTGTATAGTCTGTATGTGTGTTATATAGTCTGTATGTGTTGTGTATATCTGTATAGTCTGTATGGTGTTGTGTAGTCTGTATGGTGTTGTGTAGTCTGTATGGTGTTATATAGTCTGTATGGTGTTGTATGTAGTCTGTATGGTGTTATATAGTATAGTCTGTATGGTGTTGTATAGTCTGTATGGTGTTGTATAGTCTGTATTGTGTTGTATAGTCTGTATGGTGTTATATAGTCTGTATTGTGTTATATAGTCTGTATAGTCTGTATTGTGTTATATAGTCTGTATGTGTATTGTGTTATATAGTCTGTATGTGTGTTGTAGTGTTGTAGTCTGTATTGTGTTGTATAGTCTGTATTTGTGTTGTGTGTTGTAGTGTATGTGTTGCATATAGTCTGTGTTGTGTTGTGTATTCTGTTATATAGTTGTGTTGTGTAGTCTGTATGGTGTTGTGTAGTCTGTATGGTGTTATATAGTCTGTATTGTGTTATATAGTCTGTATGGTGTTGTGTAGTCTGTATGGTGTTGTGTAGTCTGTATGGTGTTATATAGTCTGTATGGTGTTATTGTGTTATGTATTGTATAGTCTGTATTGTGTTGTATATATAGTATTGTGTTATATAGTGTTTGTGTATATAGTCTGTATTGTCCTGTATTTGTGTAGTCTTGGTGTTTATAGTCTATATAATTCCCCGTGACCCGAGGGAAGATCGGATCAAGCGGTAGAATGATGAATGAATGAATGAATGAATGAATACAGCAAATGGTTTTTGAACGAGGGAAAGAAAGAAAACAAAGAAAACAATAAAAACACAAGAGCTTTTCAATGAGAATGACATGAAAAAACTATTTCATTAAAAATAAAAAATAAAAGTACCCTTTTTTTTTTTTAAGACTCGGAAGAAATCCCTGTATTACTGAAATATTCCAGAATATAAAACCTTTTCTGAAGCGCCATCCAAAAAACACCAAATATACCCCACATATAACACACAAACACAACTAAACAAACACATAAATAAATGAAAAAAACAATAAATAAACATCAAGCCTCCACATGGTGCCATGGGCATGCGGTTAGAATATTTCTGAGGACAGAGCAAGGTGCTGAAATGCGTGTGCC